>JACBWW010000019.1:10915271-11169419 GCA_020086605.1 Lanius collurio
ATTGGAGCCGGAGCCGCGGCGCGGCTGTGGCGGGCAGCGAGCGCGGCGGAGGGCGGAGGGCGGGGGGCCCGGCGCGGCCCGGGACGATGCTGCGGCTGGTGTCGCTGAAGTTGGGGCGGCTGTACCGCTACGTGAAGCTGGCAGTACTGGGCAGCCTGGCGGCGGCGCTGGTGCTGAACACGCACTCGCTGCTGGCCTCGCTGCAGCGCAACGAGCTGTCGGAGCGGCGCTTCCTGCAGCTCAATAAGTGCCCGGCCTGCTGGGGCACCAGCTGGTGCCGCAAGTTCCTCAACGGGCAGCTGCGGCTGGAGAGCTGGGGCCGCCTGCGCCTGCTGGACTTCTTCAACGTGAAGAACGTGTACTTCGCGCGGTACGGGGAACCCCGCGAGGGCTCCCGCCGCGTCGTGCTGAAGCGCCTGGGCTCGGCGCAGGAGCTCGCCGACATCGACACCAAGATCTGCCGCCGCGCCACCGGCAGGGGCCGCTGCGACCTGCTGCAGGCGCTGCCCGCCACCGAGTTCGCCAGCCTGAACGGCGACGTGCGGCTGCTCACCCCCGGCGCCGTGGAGGGCTGGTCCGACCTGGTGCATTGCCCCTCGCAGCGCCTGCTCGACCGCCTGGTGCGCCGCTACGCCGAGACCAAGGACTCGGGCAGCTTCCTGCTGCGGAACTTGAAGGACTCGGAGCGCATGCAGCTCCTCATCACCCTCGCCTTCAACCCCGAGCCGCTGGTGCTGCAGGTAAGCGCGGCCGGCAGTGCCCGAGTGGGCGCCGCCTGCCCCCGCCGGCGCTCCCGGCGCTGCTCGTCCCGGCGGGACCCTCGCCGGAATGCCCCTTCCCGCCCCTCGCCGCTGCCGCTGTGTCTGCGGGAGGGGGCTGAGCGCTCCCTGGCAGCTGGCCCCAAATCCCGCCGGATCGCGGGGACTGTCCTGCAGAGGTATCGGCGGGGCGGGCTGAGCAGAGGGTCTAGGGTCCCTGCCTCCGGGAGGCGTTTCTTTAGCTCACTCAGCCTGATCAGCTCTCCTCCTTCTTTCCTCCCTCAAAGACTGCTTATGTTTCCCGACTCTCCGTCCTCCTCAGGGTTTTAACTCAGTCCGCATCCCGCTGTCCTGTCGGGTACCGAGCCGCAGCCGCCGTCCCGCAGGAGCGCGGCTGGTTAGTGCCGGAGGCTGATGCTCTCTGCTTACTTGTGCCTTTCGCATAGTTCGATGTCAGAGTGTTCCACAATTCATATATTCCCAGGGAGTATGGGTGGCCGTGATTCATTTCTTACGGTCTAGTTCAAGAGAGAGTGCGTAGAGACTGTGCTGCGATGCTGTTGTGCTTTCCTTGTCATAAGCTGACTCATGTGCTATGTCATGTTCTTAATGTGAACTAAATATAGTTACTGCTGGTAAAAATTAGAGATAGGTATTTGTAGTCTGAAAATAGACCGACAGGTAAATGGACAGTGTTCTCTTTTCAGCGGTTACCTATTTCCTAGTCTTTAATTAGGGCTATGGGTTATGTACACCCACCTGAAATTTGTGCTTTAATATGTTATGTAAATTTTTAGGTGAAAAATGCATAGGAAACTTCTATTCTGTGGCACCACGCAGTTGCTTCTATTCCGTATCTATTCAGATGGAGTGCTTTGTATTTTGGCTTTTAACGTGAACAAGGGAATTCCCAAGTGTGCCTTTAGTATCTAGGTTTGGAATCAGAACTGTTTTGTCTAACTACTGAACTGTCCTTGCCTTTATCCAGTGTATGATTAAAATAATATTTGAAAATATGTTTTGAAAACATCACCTCATGATTACTATTAACATCTGCTGTTTCTCTAGTGAGAGGCCAAGAAATGCTCAAAAAGCAGTGCTGCAGGCTTTACCCTCCAGAAAGTTTGCCTACTGACTAATTTCTAGAAAATCAATTTATGAACTTAATTATGAGTTACATGTATTTTTGGGTGGTATGCCTTCTGCCCTTCAGTTTCTCCATGTACAGCTGTTCAGTTTTGCTTTCAAAGTGTGTTTCCAGTTTGCTTCTCAGCAGACTTGAGGGAACAGTGTCCATTTTGCTGTGAAGTTGTTCCTGAGCACAGTGAGAAAGGAAACTCCACTTCAGTAAGAAAATCAAAACTGCTTTGCTCTGCCGAGTATATTCGGAAATTCTTTGAGAAGTGATTTGTTTTGGCTGCACTTCATACAACTTACTTTTTTGGTTTTGAACAGTGGTTCCCACATACTGAGTGTAGACGTAGATGGCCATAGAACAGCTGCGTTTCCTCATAATTCACGAGGGCAACATATTCTTTACACACAAAGGGTATGGTACACTTGCAGCATTTACTGTAATGGGCTGGATCATAAGCAGTGGTTGATTAAGAGCCTTGATTCCTTTCCCTTTCTTGATGAACTGTAGAAGAGTCCTGAGATTGTCAAGCAAATTTGCTGAAGAGAATAAAATCTTGGGTGGACTTAAGCACTTCTGCTCAACATTTGTCCTGGCAAACGTGCATCTTAGAACAGAGCAGGTCGAATTGGTAGGAGGTGAGGCAGCTTTTAGCAGTTCAGAGCATAGTAAAGCAAGTCTGCCACCTTTTAACAGATCAAAAATGTTTTGTAGTCTTGTAAATTTTGATGTTTAGGCATAGCTTGGACAATACTTCTGGGGAGCTTCAGGCTAGCTTTGTGTGCTTAAACACTCCTAGTGGTTTCTCTAGAAGAGTGTTAATTAACTTTGGTAATGGGTACTCGAGGTTTGGAGACCTCCCTTCAATTAGGAATGAAATATCTAAAATACATGAATCTGTATGAACTCTTCCCATTCCATAGTACTCCAGGCTCTGTGTCTACCTGAGAAACACATAAGGAATGGGTAATTCTGTATTCTGCAGCTCTTAAAACAGCAACATGTGAGCGGTAGTTACTTTCTAGAAGTGATAACTGACTACTACTGAGGAGATTGTTTGTATTAGTACATAACATATAAAAAACATTTTGTAGTATAGTTTGTGCAGTATCGATGAAAGCAGGTAGTGCTATGCGAATGAAACTTGTAGGCTTGTTTTAAAAATCAGCTGCTTTCAAGAAAAGAAATCTAAATGATGTTGTATGAAGAATCAGATTTTAATTTAAAATAAATCAATAAATAGATGCATTTAACTCATGCTGTCTGTCACCAGAGGGCACAAGGAAAAATATTGCTTATTTTTGCCTCAAGCCTTTTATGGAACACTACAGTGACTGAGCAATGTTATTCATAACAGTTTTGGTTTAGAAGTGGAGATAATGTCTAGAGTCCTGGTGTACAGTGCATTCAAGTTCTGTGTTGCTTAGTTGTGTTACAGCCAAATGTAAATAGGCAATTTAGTAGAAATTCAAAGCTTGATCTTTCATTTATAATAGAAAATTCACTGTAGTTGTCTACAAGAACCAGCAATTTGTGGATTATGAGGCTTTTCACTAGTAACTGTGATTTTAGCTTGAAGCCTGTGTGGAGTATGGATTATTCCTGAAGTGGTCTTGCTTATGAACTGCATCATCACAACTGATTTACATCTTCTGCTGTGGGAATTTTTCAGGTGGGGCTTTAACCCATAGCATGATATTACCGTTCATCAAAAGTGTAACACTGCACAGTTTAGTATAGATTACATGTTGTAATCTTAACTCAATATTTATATTTTTTTGTAACTTGCTTGTTAACCTTTGTTCACATCTATTCTCTAGGTATACTCAGGGAAGAATTCAGACCCTTTTTCCATTTTATTTCATTAAGCAAATGGAATGACAGCTGTAGTATTGTTCAAGTACAGTTAACATATTTTTTTGGATATTGAAACACTAATTTTTCTTCTGTAGAATCTTACTAAACTACTCACTGATTAAATCCTTTTGCAATTATCATCTGAATTCACATTTGAATGGAAGAACTTACCTGCTAAACATTTAACTTCTGATAGGTTTGTGTTTTTTTCCTCTCTCCTTCTAATAGCTGCTTTCTGCAATAGATGAATACTTTTTAGTAAAGTAAGGTCAGATTTGTAATCAAAATGCTACATCTAAACCAGTATCTCATATGGGCATGAATATCTTATTTGGACAAAAGCAACAACAAAACTTGGTGCTGTTTCAATTCATTCAGTGATTGGCAGAGTGTTTTAAATGGGAATCACCTGGAGGATAGGATCTATGCATGATATCTTATTTCCAGCTGAATGTGATGATGGTTGAATCAAGCACTTGCAAAGATAGGTTGACTGAAGTTGCCTTAGGAAGAAACAGAAAAATTAAAAACTAACTTGGATTACAGACTGAGTGCAGTGTGACTGTTCGCTCTTTGCAGAATTCATAGAACCACCATGGATGTGAGCAGATTTATCTTTGTCCTGAGACTTGCTATAAACCACTCAGCTTCTAGTTTGTCTTGTAAAATAGATGCAGTGGAGACAGTTTTTGAAATTTTTTCAACAGTGATATCTGCTTAAATAGTGGATGTTATTCAACTTTATCAAGTAACTTGATTAATTTTTATCTTCACTTGCAAGTTGGAACATAAACTTACTGTTAATGGAACCGAAAGGTGTGATACCTCTTATTTTTCATCGTGCTCCTGCCCTGATCCCTGTCAGCCTCCAGATTTCCTCTTTGGAGGGACTGTGGCAGTCTCCTAACAGTTTTGGATAACAGTTCTTGAGCTGCTGCTGTCGTGCCACTGTAGCTGCCATGCTGTGAGCCATGGTGTGCAGCCACACAGTGTCTGACACATTTTGCCAGTGGCAAAGTTTTAAGTTTTGTATTTAAAACAAGGAAAAACAACAATGCCCCAAATCCAGGGTAAAAAAAGAGAATTCCTTGTTCTCAGTTAGGGAGAGTTCAATGTGACTCAAGACTGATGAAAGAAAAAATTGTTTCTAGGTAACAAAAATGTTTTTCAGTTAGGTTGTATTTCTCCTAAGATCTTCTGCTTACCTGAAAAGACAGTTTACGTCTGTCCTGGCAAAACTGAAATACAGGATTTATAAATTGTTGTGACAAAAGTGCACGTCGAACTGGTCTTGCAGCCCTCAATCTTGCCATTGTGTTGTTGGTTTACAGTATTGCCAGATGCCATATGGAAATGTCATTGTGTGTGCTTTGTTTTCAGAGTGTCTGGTTTAACCTCAGCTGGGAACTCGGCCCCACGAAACTCCCTCCCCTCGCACTGGGGTGGGGGAGAGAACTGGGAGAGTAGAAGTGGGAAAACAAGAGGGTTGATACCAAGACAGTTTAATAAGGAAAGCAAAGCCAAGCATGGAATTCATTCAGCAACTCCCATGGGCAGGGAGGTGCTCAGCCGTTGCCAGGACAGCAGGGCTCCATCACATGGAACGGTGACTTGGGAAGACATGCTGTCACTCTGGATGTGTGTCCCCTCTCCTTTCTTCTCCTTCCCCCCAGCTCCACATGCTGATCCTGATGCCATATGGAATGGAATGTTCCTTGGATCAGCTGGGATCAGCTGTCCTGGCTGTGTGTCCTCCCAGCCTCTTGTGCACCCCTGTTCCCCTCACTGGTGGGGTGTGGAGCAGAAAAGGCCTTGGCTCTGTGTAATGGCTGCTCAGCAATAGCTGAAGCATCCCTGAATTATCAGTGACATTTCCAGCACAATTCCAAAACACAGCCCCACACCAGCTACTATGGAAAAAATTAGACCAACACAAAGCAAACTTGAAATTTGCACACGATAAGATAAAATGCTTACACATAATGAAGACTTCTTCAAACTATAGAAGGTATCTGTCAGTTAAATCCAGAGTGCATTAATGAAATGTGGTCTCAAGCTGTAGCTTTTATCAGCCAGTTTAAATAACAATTCTTCAAAGAATGATGGTGAGCATTTGTGTCTGGTATTTAAATTACAAGTCTCAAGGACTTCTATTTCTCTGACTCTAAGGGAAATGCCAATCTCTATGTGCCAAATGGTAGTATTTCTGCATTTTTAATAGCCTGTGTAAATCATTGCCCCTCTCTCAGATACGGTTTTAGTTTTCTAAATGCTTAAGCTTAATGACTTTATTTTTCTCACAACTTCTGATCATTCTTATTCCTTGTGGGGAAGAAGCAAAATAAAGCAAACCCAACAGCTGTATCTCTGTTCCTAGTGTAATTACTCTTCATGAACGGTCTGTTGCCACATAACCTAAAATTCTGCTGGTTTCTCTACATGTCATCATTGGGCTTGCTGTTTTGATTTTGTTATTGGAAGAGCAATAGTTGACATCTGGTAAACATATATTAAAACTTTAACTGATCAATTTGAAACAATTTCTTGCACAGAATTCACTCAAAATAGCAATTTAGCCAAATGTTCCACAGAATCTTTTTGCTGATCTATACATAAGAAGTAAATAGGCAAATTCCTCTTTTCTATTTTTTCATACACACTCTTCTAATCATAAGTTATTTTCTGTAGTTTTATTCTAAATACTCTGGTTGAATGTAGAATGATAATTCAGTTTTAATACTTACTATCCTTTAAACTTTGTTCTTTACTCAGTTTCTGATCTGTAATTCTGCTGCCCTAAACCAAGTAGTGGATTTAAGGCAGTTATCTGCACTACCTGACATGTCCTTGAGTGCACTTGTGTTATTTAAGTCCTAGCTCATACAGATACTAGGATTTTTAATAGACTGAATTTCCATTGTGAAACTTTTTAAAAGGAACAGAAAATTGTTCTTTGTTGAATTAAAATTAAGTGGCCTCATGATACAAGAATGTTCTACTGATTTGGTTGTATTGAAAACTGAAGAATCATTTTTTGCAGTGACATATGACTGTACATATTAGACCAGAACTGGCTTGTACTTGTCGTGTTAACTTTCATATTTAATTATGTTCCTTAAATTATCAAAACTATTCTCATCTTTCTTTCTAGTGAAAGTTCCCTAGAGTGAAAACATGTAGGGTAAATTATAAGAGATATTTTAAAATAGTCTGGAAATTCTTGAAGTTATTGTGGGGTGCACATTATGATGAATGGCTGTCTGAATTTAAAGGCTGCTGGGAAGTCACTATACAGACTTACATATAAATTCTCCTGAGAAATTCTCACTCTTGTGGTTTTCAGTAGCAGAAAAATGTTTATTACCCCACGTTAGAAACCTTGTAATACCAATGTTGTTCTGGTATGTCAGATGTATAGGGGGAGTTGTGTTTTATTTCCCTGAATTAAGTAATTGAAGCTTTGTATTAGTCTCTAATTTACAAAGCAACTTCAAAAGTAAGGCCATCTCTGCTAGGGCTACTTTGTAATCATATATTCCAGGCTCAATACTGATGAGAAGTAAATACAGAGTGATTGTTTTCATCTGTTGCAAATTTAATCTGAACAAACTTTTATGAATTACAAACTAATTTGAACAGGTGACAACCAATAATGACATTAAATTTGCTTTACTATGGTTCTCGAGTTTAATCATTATTCATTAATTTATTTGGAAAAGAGACATATCTCTGCTGGCATTGTGAAATACAACTTTTACAGCTAAAGTGCTCAACTTAAAAACTGAGTATTTAGAATTTCGTGTATTTTTGTCATACAGTGTGTCAATTAAGCCTGGTATGTTCCTCTTGTTGGCATAAGTTATATATAATAACTGTTTGAAATATAGTCAAACTTGAACAGTGGTCAAATAAATAAAAGAAACGTGGTTTCAGTGGGAACACCAATGTTTGGAGTATTCGGTGAAATTGCTATTCACTCCGTGCGTGTATATATATATGTATAACTATATATGTATAACTATATATGTATAACTTCTGGGGGAGTTCTAGGTAAATGACCAATGGTGTGGCATATAGCTGAGAATTAAATGGTTTTCATTGTACTCACTAGCATTCAGAAAATTATTTGAATACATATCTTCCAGAATGTAGATCAGTTCCTGACAGAAGGAGGCATCTGTGTTTAGACTGTGCTTTGTAGCTCCTTTGATCCGAAAAGCATCATTGTAAAATCCGCTCTCCAGCTCTTCCTGGTTCCAGAGCTTTGCTTATTTGCCTTGGTGACTAATACAAGTGCTACTTTTGTTTACACTGCAGAATCAGCAGTGCTCTGAGAGAGAACTAATTTTCCTTTTGAGGAAGAACATGTTATTTAAATTCTCCTTGCCATGCCTGTTTATGCCTGGGCAGATGCAGTTTAGCAGGATGATTTAATGTAGGGAGAGGGTAATTTTACAATGAAGTTCTTCAGGGTCCCATGGAGAGAAGTCCCCACTCTGTTTTGTGTTTTTTAAAATTCCATCATATATAAGAGATATCTCTTTGTTTGAGCAGGTTTTGTCTGGGGTATTCTTTCTGAGCTGGAACTCGCTTCCTGCAAACGTTGGAGGTGACATATAGAGAATCTTCTGGAATAGTTTTGAAAATGAAAAGCTTGGATTTTAGTGATAGAGTGGAACAAAAATGTCAGTTGTTACTTACTTGAGCTGGTCTGGCTTTTTGGTCTTGATTATAAGGATGAATTATATGCTTCTTATGGTAAACTAATATTCTTTTAAGTGTTTAATTGAAAGGGGATTTGTGTTCCTGCAGAATACAATGGGCCTTATGAGCTTCAAGCTGGTGAGTCTTCACTGCCTGATCTAATTCACAGCTCTGAACAAAAAGCACTGGCACATTTTTGTATCTTCTCAGGTTTAGACAGATGAAAGTGAGGAAGACAAATGCACTGATAGTGTGTTTTGTGCTTCAGTGAAGTGATAAATTCGCTCTGTTAATTCTTAATACTTATTCTGAGACTACAGTGTATTTTTTTAAAGGTATAAATGCAGTATTATTCTTTCAGGAACAGCATAACCGTTTTCCCTTTGACAGGATTTGTTTAGGTTTTTAAGCCTTGCTTAGAGAGATATTTTGGAGCTACACTAATTAGAGCAGGCAAAGTATGTTTTGGGGATGTGTCAGTGGGAGTGGAGGTAGCAGAAGTTTTTGGCATCTTTACTGTTTTCTGTCTTTCCATTAGAAGGTTATGCATATTTCTCTGAATACAGAAAGGTAACTTTGAGGAAAAACTTACTAAGCTACCTCTTTGTAGTTTTTGATATGTGTTACTTTATTTCAAAACACATTAAAAAGTTTAATTATCTATGGTTTCCATGGCATTTATGTGTATGTTTGCACATGAAATGTGAATGGGTGAATCAGATTCTTTTGTCAAACAGCTGGTTCTGGTTTTGAACAAGAGCTTTGTTTTTACCTTAATTGTCAGATGCACATTTTCAAGTCTGCAAATAGCATATTCAAGTACAAAACTATCTAATTAAATATTTAGACTACTGATAATTTGAGAAAATAAAACCTAAACCAAAGTTATGCATTATTCCACAGAAATCTGATTTTTGACAGCAGTCTATGAA
Organism: Lanius collurio; assembly: GCA_020086605.1. Lineage (NCBI taxonomy): Eukaryota > Metazoa > Chordata > Aves > Passeriformes > Laniidae > Lanius > Lanius collurio. The sequence goes on from JACBWW010000019.1 coordinate 10,924,658, forward strand.
GCTTTGTGTTTCTAAATGCAACTTGTTCATGGAAAACATGTTTATTAATGATACAGATTTGTTTTCATTTCTTACTTTCAAAATTTTAATACATGAACAAAAAAATCCTTGTGTTAAGTTAGCTGCAGTTTCCTCTTAGAAAACAGCTTTCAAAATAGAATAGTACAAAAAGTTACAAATCGCTGCTTGCAAAGACAAGATCTGCACTTCAATTAATATTCTTGTCAAATTCACCAAGTGAATATAAAAACTGCTGAATGAGGCACTTGTACATATTTTTATCCCCTTCTTCGGCTACTGACTTGGGTAATGAAGTGTAGATGTGGCTGTTACATGCCAGTTGGAAGGGGGCCAAAGCAGAGATGTTGTTTGTACATGTGCAGATGTTGGCAGGGTTCCCTGCACTCCTGTTGTCAAAAGATGTTTTTATTGCCACAGTGTTATAAATATATCTGTTACAGCATGGCATGCAGATATTCTACTGGTAACATAAAGGTGTGCCCTTCTGAATAAACCAAACTGCTCCTAGGATTTTTTTGTCTGAAATGAAATTCAGTGTACACAGTGCAGGAACCATAATAGATGTATTCTGAAGATCACTGTCTGACACTGTACTTTGAAAATCAGTTTAATCCATTACATGAATCACTGCTTCTGCTGGAAAGGAAAAGTCCCCTTAGCTCTTTTGCTCTTCTGCACCTGCCTGTTGAGGCCTTTTCTCTTCCTCTCACCAGTATATGCCAGCATGGGATGGTGATGTGATGATATGGATCCAATGGAGGACCAGCCCAGCAAGTACCAGCCTGGCTTTCCTAATGATGCGCAGGGGACTCAAATGAGTGTGCTTGGTGGGTTGGGAGGGAGGGACACCTTTGCTTCCAATTGTAGCACATCCTTTGCCAGGTTCAACTGTTTATGGTTGAATTTGTGTTTGAAAAGGGAGGCAGAGTCATAAGCAGGGCAGGATTGCAACACAGAGAAGGAGAGCTGGGGAAAAGAAGTGGGGTGGTCCAAAGTAATATTTAAATAAAAATACTTAAACATAATTGAATTGAGTGCTGATACAATGCAGCAATATGAAAATATCATGCACATTTGGTGAAATTAGTTAAGCCTGTGCTTATCAGGAAAAAGAATAAGGTAACGTTTCTCCAATTTAAAGAGGAGTTTATATGATGTAGGTAAAATAAATAGTTTCATTTGATGGAAAACTATTTGCTTCTTGTTTTGTTTTGGTTCGACAATTAATCAAGAGATAGACTGTTAAGGTATACTAGAAAACTAAGAAACCTCAAAAGAATCCTATCAGCTGGGAAAAGTAGAAGGGATGGTGGTAGAGAGGAGATGCCACTTTTTAAAGTTTTTTTTCTTTAGATTATTAAAAGAATGCACATGAAATACCCCTTTGGTGACATTTATTGATGCCACAGCCATGTTTTTATTATGTAGTCAGAATAAGTAAGGAACACTGAATTAGCACATACTTCAGTCATTGGAAGGTTATTTTATTAACCACAAAATAAGTGGAAAAAAAAAACCCCAAACCCTCTTAACTATGGAATGGGACACTTGACCTGAACTGGTGGATATTTGGCTGTACTTATCACATTCATTAATTACCCTGAATCCTGCAGGTAAATAAGCCTAGAGAGGAGGCTGGATAATGTCTTCCCTATTGCATGGTAGATTTAATTACTGAGAGATTTAGTTCTGCTAAGTTATGTGGTATCACAGCTTGAAAATACCACACTGGTCTCAAATCTGTGAAATTAGGTCTGTATTATCCTCAGGATTTATCACAACCTGTTTTGCTTATCTGAGTAGATCATGTGATAAAAACAGAGTTGAAGTTCAGGCATGCAGACACGTCAAAAACTTTGAACCTATTCTGTTATTAACATGGCTCTGATGTCCTTTTCCCCAATACCGAGAAGGGTGGTTCTGTGCAGTGGTAAACGTGGTTACTTACCCAGAAATTGTCTTCTACACTTTGCCACCTTAGAGAGCAGCTTCATGGCTTTTGCCATAAAAATGGACAAATTGTCAATTATGTATATTAATTATGATTTTAGTTTCTTCACGTGTACTATATAGACAAGGTTTGTTATGTTAGGCACCTCTTCCCTGCATGGTCTTGTAGTTCAGATCTGTCTACCCAGTGTGTTTCCTTTCAGTCTCTTTCCCCAGTTTATAATAAATGTTTTCTTCCACTGTGCATTCCAGGAGGTATAAAGCTTTCATGCTTCCTGAACCCCCACCATGCTGTTCACCCCAGCTGTGGCAAAGCCTTTGCTACATCATTGCTGTGGAATTGGTCACGATTGTGTCTGGTGATGTGATAGCAAGGCAGAACACGAGGAAGGGGCATGAGCACATGGTGCTATCTCCTAATAGTTAAAATTTGTGTACATCATATTCTTAGAGTGCTAACTTCTATAAATCTGTGGTTTCTTAAATTAGTGCTTTTGTAGTTTCTTCCTGCTGCATTCCTATTCAGCATTCCTCCACAATTTGGAGGGTACCTTTTGAGTGCTTGTCTGTTCATATCAAAGTCCTAGGGCACATTCAGCACAAGTGAATTAGGAAAACCTGATGGTGTGTTGAGGGTTGTTTTGTAATTGCTTGTAGTGTGTCATTTCTGTTCAGTCTCTTGTGTTAACTTCACAGAAAAGTACTGTTGAAAAGAGATTTTTATTGAGATTTTACTGTTGATAAAAATGTTAAGTGGCCTGGTATAATAAACACACAGTATAAATATAGCAATTAAGAGATAGACTGTTAAGGTATACTAGAAAATTAAGAAACCTCAAAAGAATCCTATCAGGTGGGAAAAATTGAAGGGATGGTGGTGGAGAGAAGGAGATGCTACTTTTTAAAGTTTTTTTTCTTTAGATTATTAAAGAATTGGTTTTAATTCAAAGATCAAATGCAAGAATATCTTGATGGGAAATATACTTGCATTACTACAAGAGATGTGTAATAAAACACCAAGAGAAAAAGGTAGTTAGTGGAACTGTGTGTGTGAATATATGCGAGGGTGTGTGTATATATGGAAAGCTAGATGTGGGTTATGTATTGTTTCAGGTCATCCAACTTTCTCCCTTCACTAGTCCAGCAAGGTCTCTTGCTCACAGACATACATTTTGTATTGTTTCTCCTTTCCCTTTGAAACTTAGAAATCTATGGATTATAGTGTTGATGGGTATTTACAGCTTTTTTTCTAAGTTTTATTGAAAAATCTTTTAAAATCTAAGCTGTTTTGTATTAATTAAAATGTTAAAAATTTTTTATATACAGAGTTTTCCATCTGATGAGGGTTGGCCATTCGCAAAGTACTTGGGAGCATGTGGAAGAATGGTGGCCGTCAACTACGTGGGAGAAGAACTGTGGAGTTACTTTAATGCACCATGGGAGAAACGAGTGGATCTGGCCTGGCAGCTAATGGAAATAGCCGAGCAGCTGACAAATAATGACTTTGAATTTGCACTCTACCTCCTTGATGTCAGCTTTGACAACTTTGCTGTGGGTCCAAGAGATGGGAAGGTTATCATTGTAGATGCAGAAAACGTTCTGGTAGCAGACAAAAGGTTGATCAGACAGAGTAAGTGTTGTCTTTGACTCCCCTCACCCCATGTGTCTCACTTCTTTCTCTGCAATATTTAAAGTATGTATGGTTGCTAAATACATATTTTGTTGGCTTTACAACTAGACTACTAATTAACAAACAAATTAGCTTTCTTCTGCAATTAGACTACTAATTAGCTTGAAATTTTTCAATTTCAGGGAGAGCATACCTGGACACTTTTAAGTATTGTAAAGCTGCATAGAGGAGGAGGTGAGGATGGGAAGAAAGTGTTGGTGCTGGGTGTGTTTGGACAAATGGACAGATAAGCAGCCTGGCTGTCTTGTCTACCTTAGCTAAGAGAAGAGGTTCCTTTGGTCTTTTCCCCGGAAGCACTTTTGGAGGTCTTGGAATTCCACTTTCTGTGAATGACAGTGTTAGTGCCTGCTTTGCCTTGGTCCCATAGCCTGACTTTAGTTCAATGGTTCTGGTTGGTTCTCTAATAATGGAACTGAAGGAATAGGTGATTATAGTGCTGTTTCCAAATTAATTATCTTTCTGTCAACTGTGAAAGCTCAAAGCAGTGGCAGCAGGAGAGGTGTTTCAAAAAGTGGCATCACATAGGTTTTTATTCTTTTTGAGCTTATAAGGAAGACTTAACAGACCTAAGGTCTGGAGATACTGAACATGAGACCCTGGATTCTGCAGAAGTTCATGGCAACAGGCCAAGTGATTCCAGTTTGCTTTGGGTGAATGGATTTATTAAGCTTTGCATATAGGCCTCATATGTTGTGCTGCAAAATTAACTTTTGGACTGTGTTTTTCTAAGTGCACACTTTTCTGCAAGGAAGTGTGTTTTGGGGTTGTTTGGTTGTTTTTTTTTTAATTAGATTTATTACATGTTCTCAAGCTTAGATTAAAACTTTATAAGCTTACCAAGGAAACTTTTGTTGGATATCCAGTACATTTACTTTAGAACTCTTTCCTTTCTGTTCCATTCCTTTCTGTTCTGTTCCTTTCCTTCCCTCTTAAAATAATGTTACTGAAGACTTTCATTTTTGGAACATGTTTGAATTGCTCAGGCAGAAAGATGTCCAGATGAAATCTGAAAATGTTGATATGTATGTGGAATAGGAGCAAGTAATTCCTTGCGGAAGCAGAATGCTGGAAGTGTCACATCTGTTGTCCCAACAGGATTTTGGTGTGTGATTTATGATCTAACAGTCAAGAACACAATAACTTGTGTTGTGGTGGACACTTAATACTGATTTCATCAATCTTCTGGGAAGTTCCATGTGACAATCTCTGTCCAGCATGATCAATATGCCTGTTTAGATAGTTCAGTGTGTATGTTTTATCCAGCTGCACTGTATGGTAATACCTAATTGTATCCTGTGTGGGATAACATGTTTGAATTTGCTGAAGCCCTTTTTTCCTATTCTCCTTTGCTGGATTTTTTTTCCACATTGAATTTGCTGTTAATTGTGCAGATCTTACATCATGTTTTTATAGTTTTAACTGTCATCCTTCCGTACTCTTTTTTTTTTTTCTAAACCATCAGTGTGCCATGAATGAGAAGACCAGTAGTCAGCTCAGAGACTAGCCAAGCAAAGATTAATTTTTTTTTATGCCTCACACTGCTAAGAGAGATATGCAAAACTATGGGACTCCATGACAAGGACCTTTTCTCAAAGCTGGCAGTAGTCTGGAAACTTAAGATGAAAGTTTTCTAGCAGTGAGTAGTAAGAACTCAGGAGAGCTCACACTTAGTTACCTTTTAAGTATTATTACTGCATAAGGTATGTTACGTGGATCAGGTTTTAAGTTAAAGAAAACTACCAAGGAGGAAGATTTGTACATGTACATAAATGCTATTTGCTTTGCTGAATTTTACTTTCTTCAAAGATTGTAAGTAATATATATCTGCTTTTTTATGTTCTTAATGGTTACTGCCAAGTCAAAAGTAAGATAGTAGATAAAGTTTCAGAAGTTTATAGCAAGTACTTTGCAATGTTGTTTTACGCTTTGGTAGACCACTTGCCAGCAGTAGTTTCCAGGGCAACTGGAGAAACCAAATCTATGTTGCTAAAATAAATCATGTTGCTTGTTTGTTTTTCTCTATGCTTTGGCTGTGGATTGTTCTCTGGTACTTGCTCATGCTAAATTTTTTCCTCTGGGTATGTGAGAATGTAGATTTCATATGTTTACTCAGTGAAGAGAAGGAAGCAAAAAAAATAGCAATCTATTTTGCCCTCTTTCCTTCTTTCCCTTATTTTTTGTTTCGTCAGGACCATTTCAGCAGAAGGATGTATCAAACTGTCAGATGCCGTTTTAGGCTAATACATTTCAGAGTTTATCTAAACAAAATTGGTTTGTAGTTTAAATGTTACCAGTTTTCTGTATATTGAACATCTGAGTGTATTCAGACACACATATGCTCCTTCCTCCCCTCTCTCACTTCTTTTCCTGTCTCCTTATATTTCACAGATAAACCTGAGAACTGGGACGTGTGGTATGAAAGCAAGTTTGATGACTGTGATAAAGAAGCTTGTCTGTCCTTCTCTAAAGAGATTCTTTGTGCTCGTGTCACTGTGGACCACAACTACTATGCTGTTTGTCAGAACCTTTTATCCAGACATGCCACATGGCGTGGCACTTCGGGGGGGCTCCTCCACGATCCCCCAGCTGAGATTGCCAAAGATGGGCGCCTGGAGGCCCTGCTGGACGAGTGTGCCAACCCAAAGAAGAGATACGGTCGATTCCAAGCTGCCAAGGAACTCCGGGAATACCTTGCACAACTGAGCAACAACGTGAGGTAGTCCACAGTGAAATTATTTTGCAACACTGGCTAAAACACTATTGCAGAGACACATAGAGAAAAGAAGCTTTGGACTTGTGTGTTAAAAAGAGAGAATAAAAAACCCTAGTTTATCAGTTTTCTAAATGCTGTAAAAATAGAATTTTATGGTGTTATAATGTTCCTTTGCAAACAAACAAGGTACTTACTGAATTAAAACTTGAGCTACTATTGACTGTCCTCCCTAACTGTTTGAAAGGGAGTAGGTCACAAAAGACTGTGATAGCTTAATTGACAGCTTGCGTGTCAAAGGGTACTTTTCATAAAACTGCATTAGTGTCACAGTTTTGTGAAACTGATGTTCTTACTTGGAAAGTCAAGTTAGACTGGTGGCCTGTTTTAAAGGCCTTTTTCCTGACATCATTGTCTCATTTTTGTGTTTGTTTAAACACCTTGAAGTGGCATTTACATCCAGGTAAATCTAGCTGTCTGCATTGTTTCAAACTGAACAGGCTTTATGTCAATGCTGTGCAGAACATTCCTACTGTGAGTACAGGATTCTGAAGTTTACTGTCTAATTTTAGGGGGTTTTACACTGTATTTCACCGTGCTTAGACATTGTGGTTTGTTTTTTTTAAGATTATCATAAACTCAAATCTCACTTGAACTAACATTTGTTCAATGTCTTCTGTGGTTCTGCTATTGGAAATATCACTTAATGTAACTATTGTACAAACTTAACCCTTCATGCCAGGATATACACATGGCTGTTTAGCAGGAAATCATGGTATGAGCAAACTCTTACTTTTAACAGAGAGAATTTGAAAACTGGAAAGACACTACAATAAAAAGTTTGGTATTAATTTGAATTGGGGATAGAAGATTGACTAAAAATAAAAAATTACTAGTCCAGTGTAGTTAGGCATAAACCGAAGAAAATGGTTTTGTTTATTAGTTTTTGAACACATAGTAAACAAAAAATGCTATGCTATATTGTAGCTAATAATTTTCAAAATTCAGATTTTGGTAGTCCTAGGTAACTTTCTGAAGAACTTCTAAAACGGTGTACTTTTGCTAGAGAAAACCCTAATTTGAATAATAATGTCAAGCAAGTTAGCAGTTTGTTTTACATCCTTCCCAAGTGTGTTGAATGGAATTTCCTGAATATTCATCTTTTGGTTTACCAGTAAGCTGTACTCACTCTAGGTACCTTTTCTTGAGCTAAGTTTGACTATTTCCAGTGCAGTTAAAATTGACCTGTTGAGGTCTGTGTAAATATGGAGTTGTTCTCATAAATTACAGTTTTTGTAAAAGCCTCAGTTACTACTCCAAGAACTCACTTGAAAGCTTGCTCCTCAGTCTTTGGTTTTGTTTATTTTTTACAACTACTATGCTTTGTTTTCCTGAAATCTTGTTCATACGAAGATACTCTTAGGAAATGTGTGCATATTACTTCTTGTAACAGTAATGAAGGAAACTAATATTTCTTAAATGCGTGTATAAAACACTATTTTGTACAAGCTAAACATAATTCTGAGCAAGGTAATGTGTGCTACTTCCGAGAGCAGAGCTGCTCTGCCTCCTGTACTGCATCAAAGCCTGATGGAAATTGTTCTGCAAGTGCAAGTGAGGGAAATAGGGAAATGGCAAACTCACTGACTTCTTTCTCAAAGCTCAGAGTGGAGCTATGCAGAGATGCGGAGGGCTCTTTGATTTCTTAGGTCACTATGTTTTGAGGACCCGGTTTAATGGTGAATGTGGTAGTGGTGCTGGGTTGCTGGTTGGACTTGATGATCTTAAAGATCTTTTCCAACTTTAAAGATTCTATGATTAAGTTTATTTTAGAATTGGAAATTCTCACTCTTATATCATCATTGCCGCTGTAGTCTTAATTTGTTCTCCGTCTCTTGTCTTGTTTTCTGAAGTTAGAATGTCCAGTGCAGCTTCTAATTTTAATTTCTCCCCTCATTTGAACAGTTTTATGTGCTTGTTCTCGCACAAGCTGTTGGAGAAGATTCATGTTATATTTCTTCATAAAATCCACTTATTTGAAGAAAATAGACTAATCCTCAGACTAGGTACTACCACCCTACCATAAAAGCCTTGACTTACCACTACAGTTGGTTTTTAAACATCTCTCTGTAAACATTTCCCAAAGAGAGACTGGAGTATGATTGTTGAAATTGTGAAAGAAACAAAAACTGCCAGTTTTGGTTACTACTTGAGACAGTTCTGTAACTGTCAGAATTCTCTGTTAGATTTTGTTTGGGGTTAAGTCCCTCCAGAAACAAGTTACTAAAGCCACTTGTAAAATGAACTTTGAAGTAAAAAGACAAACCCCAAAACCCCACACTACAACAAAAACACTACAGGGAAAACATTGTGGAGAGCAATAAATCTTGTTCCATTTGCACCTGTGAGATATTTATTGTACAATAACAATTTATATTTTTAGTCATTGCCCATTATTATTGATGAACATGGTGAAATATTTTTGAATGAGATGTTTGGGGTTTGTATGTGCATTAAAATTGTCCTTTTGTACTGTAAGTTACTGTTTGTTTGGAATATTTTATCAAAATTGTCTCCCTGTGCCTTTATATTACAAGAAAGTTATTTCTGCAACTTCTAATGATATTAATAAAGAATACTTTAGGAACCTTGTCTCAGCTCTTCATTTTCAGGTCAGTAAGTCTTTTAGGATTAACTGAGTCTTTTTGGATTGTCTTAGTCTAGCATGCATTAAAATATACATAGAACTAGTTTTTGTTTCAGAAAGCACCACCATTTTTGGTAGTTTCACATTTTAAAATTTCTTTTACCATTACAAATTAATTTTGATTTTTTTCAGTGAGAAGAAGGGCCTACCTCCCCCATCAGGAGAGGGCATGGAAAAATATGACCAGAATTCTGAGGAAAGAAATCAGGGGAATATTGCTGGGGAATTGAATGAAGGGAAACTTGCTGACTTCAGTGCCTCACAGTAGAAAATTAGTACACCAATAATGGGCCTAATTATTCCCCTTCTTACAGAATATCAGGAGTAATTCTAATTGTTTCTTTAGATACAATCATTTGAGAAAATGTATATGGAGATGGTTGAGCTTAGCACACTCATGCTTGCTTTCCTAAGGGTAAATTTAGAGCTTTGGCAAAAAGCAGATTTAGTGATCAACAACTTTTAAGAGTTGCTCTCTTTGTCGACAGCCAGCACACTTTGTGAGGAGTGGGGCTTGCACAGTAAGTGCACACAGTTACAGGAATATGGCAAAGCATACTCTGGGTTTTAGTCTTGAAATTCACATCCTACTTTTTATCCTGTTCTTACATGAATCAATATACTGTAAAAAGTCTCATTTAATTTGCTTATCGTTTTATATAATCAAAATATGTAAACACCTGTCAGCTCTCAATTTGTTTTAGAGGAGGGTGAGACTTGACAAAGGTTAAGAAAATGCATTCCTTTCTCAGACCACCTTCCTGCATTCCTGACTAAGATGTTCTCGCTTGTGTTTATTTTTGTTGTTGGTGAAGTTTTGTTTAAAAACTTCCTAGTTTACAAAGGAGGGGACCTTGCCAGGGAAGATAGTTTAATAACTATCCCTTCAGCTGTTTGCCCTCCTGTCCTTCTCAGCTGTACATTTTCAGTTCTCCCCAGTCTCTCTTGTAGATATTGTCAGCAGGCCATTACGATATTTTCCCAATTATTTTTCTAATTACTTTTTTTTCCCCCCAAAGGTGTTATACAAAACATATTAGAGTTATTGTTAACATCTTCCTAGAAGAGGTGGTGTTTTGTCTCTGCCAAACAGTAAAATTATGTATACATATGTTAATTAAATTATGTTTGTCTTTTATCTTTATACATCCTGTTTATTTTCAGCATAATTCAGGACTATTATAGTATAAATAGACCGGATTTGTTTTCTGCTAACGTCGTCTTTTTTCCTAAAGAGTTAATTGGCAATTGAAATAGAAGTATTCGGGTCACCACATTCCCTGTTCCTTTCAGGAAGGTGGGTTTTGGGTAAAAAGCTGGCTGGTGGAAGTGTGGTGGTGTTCAGTGTTTGAAACGTGAAAACACTGTGGAAGTACAGACCAGCCCTGACTGTTATGTGACACATACTTGCTGTGATGTGCACCTGCTCCAGGACCAAATATGTTACCAGAAATGCTTTTTGTCATTTTTGTAGAAATTGCTTGTGGACACAGCTGTCTGAATTTATAAAGGTTTGTCATGTCATGGCTGCACTATCCAGGTGCTTGAGCAGCAAGTGCAGTAGGAAGGAGGTGAAAGCTGAGGAGGTCTCTGTGCCCTGAGCAGGGCCTCTCCTCCCTGGCACTGCCCTCTGCTCCTTTGGGGTTGGGTTGCCCTACAGATCCCTTGAGTGCAGGGCTCAGCAGATGGTAACAAAAGCATCTGCATCTTCCGTGTGTGCTTGTCTGAGATCTGGCTCAGCCTGAACTGGGACTTGTCTCCTCCACTGAACATCTACAGTGTGTTCTTGCTCAGTTAGCAGTTCCCATTTATATTTGTTTGGCCTTGGAAGCCATTTGGTGTGCACATGGGTAAGAGCTGCTGGCAAGGAACATGGTTCATGAGCATCAGCACTGCTCTGCAACCAAACCAGCACCTGGAAGCAGGAATAGGATTGAGAGATTCATTTCAGATCTGCCTTAGTCCTTCTGAACAGGGTTTATATGAACCCAGACTGAGAGCTAAATGCATTCTTCACTAGACAGAATGAGGACCCTGCATTTTGGCTGAGTTCCTCAGGATTAAGTTTATATATTATTTACTAGTTTTTGCTGATGTCATATTCAAATGTTATCTGTCTATACAAACGTATATACCATGTATGTGTATTTAGCATAAGCTGCTGTTGCAGAATTCAGATTGGACTTCAGGTTCTCAACTAATGATGTTTTACTTGTGGAAAGTCTAATAACATAATTTCCCTACCTTGTTGTCTTTATCTGTGTGAGTGTTCATCAGATCTGATGTCTTAAGGACCTAAAAACTGATCTGAACCCAGCTATTTTTTGGAACAAACTAATGATCTTCCTAGTCTTTTTTTAGGTCATTTCAAGTTTAAATTTTTGATTTGCAATGCGATAACTGAGCTTACATGCCACTGTTGTATTTATATTTTGGTGCCTTACTGTAAAGGAACTGTGGTTTCTGATTGTTTTGGTAGTTGCAAAAGTGTTTTGATTTGGAATACTGCCCTTATAGACTTTCAGATGTTTTGCTAGTACGGTGAGAGAAAGATTGCAGCTCTGGCTTTTAGGTATCCAGGATTCCTCAGCAGAGTCCAGTGTAGGAATTCTGAAATGCTCCCACAAGTACCACATCTCTTGTAATTCACTAGATGTAGAATTGAGACAGACTGTATCTTTTGATGTCCGGATTTTTGAGACATGAGAAACTGTAACCCATCTCCCTTAAGACAAAAGCATTCTGAAAAGGAAAAAATACATTCTTATAGGTGATTTTGTGTTGTATCTTTTTTTTTTTTTCATTATTCTGTATTTCTCTGTAGTTCAACTGATTACATTTTGTGAGATGAATCTAATTATGCTGCCTTTATAATGTTAAAATCTTGCAAAAGTCCCTTTTGAGTAATTTGTATTAGTGCCTTTTAAATAAAATAATTTTAATGTGATATATTTCCATAAATAAGCAGTTAATTACAAACATTTTTGCCAAGTGTAACCACATTTTTGATGTATTTGGGCTAGCAGTTTATTCTGTACACTGAATTTATCTGCCCACCAAAACCATCGCTAGTATCACACTTGGATTTTCCCAGGAGGCACTCCTTTTTTCATGTCTGCTATTGCTAGAATTGATGTGTAGCAAGGACACAGTTGAAGTTACACATGGAGTTGGGTCTGTTCCTTGTCTCTAGCACAGCTCTTCGGTGGTAGATTATCAGAACTTCTCTGTTCTACAGACAGCTAAGCAAAGTGCTGCACTGTTTGGGTTCCAGTGCAGGAGCCACACGAGGTATGTTGGTGGGAATTGAAAGTAGCTGGTAAGGTTAGGGAAAGGGGGTTAATGAACCATATACAAAAGCAATGGGTTTGAAGTTAAACTCTCACTTCACATGCATTGCAGGCAGCATGGGCCGTGTTTAAAATAACCCACACATTGGAAAGTCATCCAGAGAGAAGAGCTTTTGTTCCCGTGAGGTACACATAGCAATTTGCATGTGGTATATAATGATACCAGCATATGAATTGCAGGAAGAGCAGGTATTGGGGGGTCAGGATCTGTTTTGAACGTTTATTTGTACTTAATATTTAGCAAAAAGAAAAGAAGTATAATTAGAAGACCATGAACCAGGGTAAGAGTTTTTTTCTTCCAGAGCAGAAACAATGAAGGGAGGATGTTTGCTGAAATAGCACCTGGATCCACGCAGCTGACAGATGTCTGCAGAAGGAAATCTGTTCAGTAGCCCATGATCATCCTGTGTTCCACGTAGATGTTGATTTTTTGTTCTACTGATTTCATTTTGCTGGCTGTTTTCTGCTTTGCATCCAAGAGGCAGAATAAATTTGACTTATGCTTTTCCTGACCCAGTGGCAAAGGAGCCTCTGGCCAAGCACTGGTGGGTGCTGGTGGCTCTTGTGCAGCGTCCTGCAGGAAGGGGCCCAGGGCTTCACTTCCACAGCCCTCCAGACTGCAGAGGCCTTGGGGGACATTATTTCCTGGTTCAGGCTGATGTGAAGTAGTAGCTTGCCAAAGGAAGCTTTGGGGCAGCTTATCAGCGACCAGTGCACCTTGCTGGGTACCAGTTAAAAAGAAAATGGTGTTTAACTGTGGGATAGCCATGTGTCTTGAAAATTCTTTCGCAATTCTTGTAGCTGGACTGAGCCCAGTTTCCAGGGAACTTTTTTCCCCGCCAGTATCTGACTGTCAGGAGATGTAATTCACAGTGGCTGAAAGGTATGGTCAGATGATTCCCCTAAAGGCAAATCACTTAAAGAGTATTCAGAGCATATGTTTGTAATTCAAATATCTGTGTTATTTAATGTTATATTTATTGAAGCCTGTTCTTCTCTAGGCCTTTGTTAACGTTTCTAGGTTCTTGCTAGTTGTCCTACTTAGAGACAGCTAAGTAACCCTTGATGTTTGTAGCAAACCACAAGGGAAAACAAGAACAACAGCCTACCAATGCCCAATGCCTTTTGTAATTTGGATAGATGTCCGAGGTGTCAGAAGTGCCTTAAAGTAATTTGGTCTCTTAAGAGAAATGTTCCATGCATTCAGCAGCTTCAAAACCAAGCAGTGCTAAAATTTATTTATTTTATATATTGAGTACAGTTTTGGGGTCAAAACGTTCACAGATACCCTTTGTATTCATCCTGGTTGTACATCTGCAGGTGTTTTCCCCAGTGTATTTGGGAAGGTTTTAATACCACATTTCAAAGCTGAATGGAATCTGGTAGCATTTACCTTACTTGCTTAATATGCTAAAAGCCAGTAATATTTAACTGCTTTGATAGTGTAAATTCTAGACTATAGCCTCTTAACTACAAACTTGTTTTCCTAGTGAAAAAAAGGTAGAACATGTGCATTAACTGCTGGTTAAATTGTACACAAGGCTGTGGTAAACCTTTCACTTCTCCTATTTGCTGTGCATATGGTCTCTATATTTTATATTCAATACAATACTGTGTGATGATCTTTTCATTACAGTTAGCCCATGTACAACAGTACAACAGTAAGATTTCTGAAAAAAAAAAAAAACCAAAAATGATTTTGATACCACCTTGTTTTTTGGTGGAACAAAATAGTGCCTGGAGAAATTAAAAAGGAAAAAGGATAAAGAAAAAAGAATTTGCTCAAAATGAGTATTGGGGGCGCTGTGGATGGACCAGCAAATGATGTGGGAGGAGGTGACAATAAAACAAAACAGGAGAGCACTGGAAGCTGCTGCTGTAGTTCATCAGCTGAATTGCTCCCATATTTTCCTGTCCATAGGCATCCTGGCTGTAGGGAACGAGGGAATCTCTTACCACTTCACAATTCAGCAAGGAAAGGGTGAGCTTTCAGCAGTGACTGACACAAAAGAAATCACTGAAGATGTTGTACAATGTGGGGATTTTAAGTAGACTGTTCTAGGCCAAGTCTTTCCCCAAAGAGAACTCTTGGGGGTTGCTGAATCTGTATAAGGCTGCTAAGCAATCCTTTTGGGTAGGTAAAGTGCCACACTCGGGGCTTTAAAGTGTGGCTCAGCTGTGAAAATCTCTCACAGAGGACTGAATGTTCAAGGTTTGTGCTGCAATATCTATATACTTCTTTATTTTTGCAGAATGAAGCAGGAAGTGTCTCCAAGCCCAGCAGGAAAGATATAATAATCTCCGATCTGATTTCCTTTGCATGTTCTGGGTTTCACAGAAGGAGAATACAGGTGTGTGGGCTCAGAGGAGTCCAGGAGTCCTCTGAGAAGAGGGCTTGAAAATACCTTGTGGTTTACTTTAGCAAGTAAGTCAAAGTGCAGGAGAGAGGCTGAGAAGTGGCAAAGAATTGGTTAATCCTGAAATGTAAAGCACATGGAAAATCCAGACTATGATTCTGATTTTCAGAAAATGTTTTGCTTCTTCCCCACCATTCTCCCATCTTAGGTGTATACATTTTTCTTCATAGTTTTTCTTCAGCTTTTAAATCCAGATTACAATGCTGTGAAGTGAATGCATTTTTGTGCTGTGCCATAATAAGATAATATTTGCCTGTACAGAGTTTCATAATGCAAACCTCTGTGGGAAAAGATACCTCAAGAGCTCCAACAGGAACTTTGCCTTGTTCTGTTTTGGGAAAAAGATAAACGTTTGTGGTCTTGATTCCGTTTACTCCAGTGCTTTCCTGTCAGCTTGGAAGGATCAGAGGAGTTCAGTCCTACTGGAACTGGTTTTGAAAGATTAAGATTTGAACACTGTAATCTTACCTATACCACAGTGCTGAATGGATTCAGCAGAGCAGTTAAACACACACTTTAAATTGAAGTTTAAATGAAGTTGCACAGAAGGCAGTTTGCATTTTTGTTTGTCTAAAATGCGTTTGAAGACCATTAGGACCCTCATCCTTTCAGGAAACCTATATTAGACACCAGAGGAAATTGATTACATCTAGTTTTTATATAACCTTAACGTGCACTGGGATCGCTGTCCATTGATTTTTGGGTTTAATGATCAGAATAGAAAATTAAAAAGAAGCAAAATATTTAGGAAACTATTATTGTGCCTGCATCAAGCTAATCATGCAAGTAAAAGGCTTTAATGATAGTGAGAAGAAAATGCTCTGTAAATTTTAGAGTCTGTATGTTACATTTTCAGCTGTTACATATCCAGAAGCTGGTAGTACCATTCAGTTTTGCTTCTCTGCTAACTTAAGTCTATATTCAGACAAACATTTAAAGAAAGATTGATCTCCAACTTCCTCTTACAGTTGGAGTAATATTTGACTGAAGAGAGGCAGCAAATTGAGTAGACTGATCTACAGATTGCATCATCCTTTTCACCTATTTGTAGCACCTTCTTAGTCAGGAAAGAGCTCCTGTATCTATGAAATAAACTTGCAGAGAAGGAGAATGTCTCCTTAGCAGGCAGTGTAGTGCTGTTTGTCCTTGGTTTACAAAGGAGACATAGTTTTATTGATTCAGTTTTTTGAAACTGTCTTTTGAGTAGTTATGGTAAAATTTTAGCCTTAGTGAAACTAAAACTTGTTTTAGCTTGGCATGATAGCAGTAATTTTTAAAAATATTGGCTTCATTGAGGGTGCATCTCAATATCATCTCTTAATTAAGTTCATATACTCTGGTCCTTCCATACATAATGGAGAGGCTCTTTCAGACAGTGACTTAAAACCTAGAAATATAAATTATTTGATATTACCTAAAAAAAGAAAATAAATTAAAAAATGAAACAATAATATCCAGGAAATTCTGCTAAAGGAATACACAAAGCAAAAATGCTGGTGCATGGATATCAAATTTAATGCCATGAATTGTCTGACATAAGAGATATATATGAATGTGGGACTGTCATTTAATATTTCCCAAATGAAATTGAAAAGGTAAAAGTTAAAAGTGATTGTTCCAGTAGTGTGTGCATAGGAGAGCTGGCTAAAATTGAAAAAGGTGCTTCAGTATTTTGAACTTCAAAGATGAATATTTCTTGAAATGTCACTGTTCCATTACATATGGCTCATAACCTTTAAATGTGGTTACAGTAAACCAAAATGTATTTCAGATTCAACACATTAATCCTTGATGAGAGATGTGCAGAGCTGTCATTTTCTCTGAGCATTCATGTGTGGTCACTGGGGTTTCCACAGGTCTGTTCCACGGAGACACTGCCTTTTAGCAAGTAAACACAGATTTTTTTTTTTCCCCGGAGGAAACTGAGAAAAATCTATCCTGAAAAAAAAGGCAGCTCCATACAATCTACAGTGCTACCCTCTTGCTTCTGTTAAACTTTCCAGAGCTAAGAACCCATTTTTACAATGCTGCTGTAAAACTTTGCCTTTATTTGTTTGTAATTTTTAAAAACATCTTTGGTAAACATTGTCAGTGAATCTGCATGTTTTCACCCAAGTGCCATCTGGAACTGTCCATCTTTCAACCTGACTGTTTAAAAATGAGGAGATTCCGCCAAGAAATCTATTTTTTCTGTTGGTTTGAGAACTCCTGCATAATATTTGTTAGCCTGCATACCTCCAACCTTTCTCAGTATTTTGGAAGAGTGACTTTTCTAATGGGTTTATTATTTGCCAAGTGTTCTCTGTGCATATATAGGTCATTGCATAACATGGCACTGAAGCTGTATTGCTTTGGGGGGACAGAAGCATTTCCAGAAATATTTTTAAAAGAACAAAGACAAATTGTTCAGAGGCGGAAATTTAACAGCAGTTGGATTCCTCTGCCCCTATGACTCTTATTCTATAAACTGTGATAATCATTTCTGAGGGAGGAAGGAAGTTGAATGCAGAAACATCTGTGCTAAATGTCCAGTGGCTTTGGCACCTGAGCAGTGAAGTCTCATTAAATGAAAGACCTAGGCTGGTGGAGAGAACTGGGAGAGCAAAAGCAAGAAATCTCCTGGGCTGATAGTTTGATAGATGGAGGAAAAGCCTCAATGACACAAAGGGAGTCACCCACCACGTCCCACCAGCCAGTCCCAGAGCAGGGCGAGCCAACCCCAATTCCTCCCCGTGCCACAATGCTGCTGGGGCTGCGGGTGGGGTGTGCCCGACTGTCCCCTCCCACCCTCCTGCTCACCCTCACCCTGCTTCCTGGGGGACACAGTGGGGACTGGAGAAAGCCTTGCCAGGATGCCCACAGTGCCAGCTGGAACGCTGGTGCATTACCCAGCCTGGTGTAGTCACAACCCCAAACCTCAGCACGGTGTGGGCTGCCATGAAACAAAGCCAGTACTGAATTGATCCAGGTGGAACTGGAGAGAGACTCACAAAGGTGGCTGTTAGAAGGGAGAATGTGTTTATTTCACCTGCTTATGCTTCATTTAAATCTCTTGGATTTTGGGGGTCAAATTGTCCTATTAGGAAGGCTGATGAGTGAGCTCAGATGATGAGTGGTTTATTGAACATGACCTAATTATAATGAGGGGAATGGGAAATATTTTTGGACAGGCTCTGAAAAGCTCTGTGGGAAAGAGGCACCCAAGGTTGTCTTGGTGTGGCAGGAGGGGATGAATGGAAGTTAATTCTTGAAAGACTTCTTCAGGCACTTAGGCATTTGGATGGTGGGTGCTGTATAGGAACTCAGAATAGTTCAACTGTGTTTGAACTCATTGAAGGATTAAATCCCCTTCAGAGCAGCAGCATGATTTTGAGTTTCTTTGGAGTACCCTGCAGTGAGTGAGTTTATATCTTTCAAAGACAGACAGATAAATTAGTGCCCACAGTAGCTGTCTCAACTAGATTTGAGTTTGTAGCAGTTTGGATTCTCTCCACAGAAATGAACAATTACCCATTATCTCAGCAACCCCAAAGGACTGTGCTCTATTTTTGAGTACAAGGTTCCATGGGCTGCACAGTTCAGTACTTGTTTCAAATACCCTGAAATATGCCAGTAATCAGTGGTGGAGGATGTGATCTTCCACTGAGTCCCACACATGATACACTGGTTACATGATAATAAAACTGATGGCAAATGGCCCCAAAGCCCTGGGAGCTGGACTGAGGGAGGAGTGAAAAGCAGTGGCTGTTTTGGGGTTCTTTTGCTGCCAGCTCTGAGGGTGTAACACGGTTGGGGAGCTGCAGGGAAGGAGCATGAGGGACTTTTTCTGGCCTCTATTGTTTATCAGCTACAGCTGAAAAATTTGTAATTGCCCAAAGGAATTACAGTCTTAGTCTTAAGTGCTCAAGATCTCTCAGTTTAGGTTTTCAACTGATTTCAAGAGTGTGACTGGGAGAAATAATATAATACATAAGAGACTATAATTCTGGAGTAATTTGGGGGAGAGAATACAGTGAAATTGGTTGCAAATGTCCCCCTCCTTTATTTTTTTAAGAATACAGTGTTCATAATACCTTGACTTTTAACCTGTAGAATTGCTATTACTGTTAGCATCACTAACATGCCAAACAAATACATTTTTTCTTTTTGTCCTGATGTTATAATAATGATATAGCTATAACAAAGCCAATTGCACAGAATAACTACACATTCTGAAAAGAATTTTGATCATTGTTAGTATTTTGAAAAGCAAAAGCTGGAATTTCTGGAGGGCTGCACTATAAATTCTCACAAAGGGGTGTTAAATTTATCAATTATGGACATTTTAAAGCTCCTATAGACCTGTATTTGAATGCATTTCTAGAAGCTACTGTATTACTGTTATGAATACTATGATGTTATTGTGATGGCTTGATTTCTGTGTCACAAAACTTTGGTTTCAATTGTTGCCCATGTAAGATCATATAAAATCAAATGGCAACTTAAAAATTGATTATGATAAGTTTAAATATGGATTCAGGAAAAGTAAGTCTGGGAGAAGTGCTAAATACAGAATTCCAAAAGCATTCTTACTGTGGAGAACAACATTTTATCTTTCTCATTTTTTTTTCTCCTTTTTTTTTTTTTTAATATTTGTGGACTGGAAAATATATTTTTTTTAGATAAGACAAACAAGTTGTTTTTTAAGGTCTTAAGGGAATCAAACGTGTGCTCTGGACTGTGTTGTACCCTCAGCTACCTGAAGCTGGTCTCCCTTGTTTTCCACCCCCCATGGGGCAAGAATAGAGTGCTGAGATTTGGAGAGAAGACTTCTGACCCTCCAATGGTTGCTGACAAGCAAATATCTTTAGTTTTTGATTCTGCTTATCTTACCTTTTGGGATTTACTAATATGGATCTCTCTTCTCTACAAACCCAAGCTGACAAGAAACCTTGAGAAGTACAATCAGGTTTGAAGCCACAACTCCTTTACAAAATAAAATCACTGTTCTCGCACCAAGTGTGAATAGGATGGCTCAGTGCTGTATTCAGTTGACAGTTTGCATTTTGCCTGAGCTTTAGGTGTCTTATGGCATCTAGGGAACCAAATGTTATCCTTTGTTATTTTAGTAAACTGACTTAAAATATATCCTTTTAGACTCATGGGGAGATTAAAGCTCAGTGTGCTTTATAAACTGGACATTATTTCTATTCTAACAGTAGGGAAGCTCAAATATTTTAGTTAGCATTCAGAACAATATTTTTGTCTTTTCTTGTGGTCCTTTGATTTTTTTCGTACCATAGATCTTTAAATATTTTTTTTCTTTGAACAGGTAAGTAGTTTTGGGTAAAATGTTAGAATAGATTTGCCTCTCCTAGTGTATAAAATGAGTTCTTCATGATCCTGTATTAGAAGTGTTACAGCCTCTTCTCTGCAAAAAGCACATTCTGTAAGAAGTTATTAACAGTAGGAAATTAAGCTAAGGTGCCAAATAACCCAACTGTACTTTTCACAGTAATGAGTAATCTGTGCTTCTTTTCCTAATGCATTGACTAAAAAGGCTTGTTTAGTGTGTGTGCTTCACACTGTAATATAGTGCTTCATTTCCCTCATAATTTCTGGAGCTGGGAGCTGCAGTAATGGTTTTCTGGGCCTTAGCACACTGCTTGATCTTGCAAAGTCTATTTCATGGTCTGCTAGATCCTAATGGAGATTGTTGGTAATGAGATAACACTTATTTATATAAAAGGAAATTTACTGCCAACTGCCTAAAACTTGCAAGCAATTGAAGTAATGAGTTAAGTTTTTAGTTTATTTATCAGTATGTAAGGAAATTTACAGAGGTCAGTTTCAACTCCCTAAAATGCCCAAAATACTATATAGGTCAGGGTACCAAGACACAGTGTCTTTGAAAACTTTTAAATGAGGTGGTATATTAGTGGTTCTGTTGGAGATACATTTGTGTCTGGAGCTTCTGCTTCCCAAGCAATTAAATAATTTGGCAACAAATGTTACACCTCATTCAGTAAAATCAGATATTATGTGCATCTGTTAATGTAATCAACCTTAGAGCTGAAGCACATGCAAAAAGGTGGGGAACTTGTGCAGCTGCTCTTGAGAGGCTTTGAGGGTGACCTTGGTATCAGCTGTGCTAATGGTGTTTTTAGCAGAGCCTCTGCAGGAGCCTTTTGCCTGGAGCCACACCATGAGTTATCCCTGCATTGGAGAGTGCATAATTGTTCAAGAGAAGAGAGGAAAAATTGCCATTCTAAATTCCCAAGTGAAATCTACAGCACACCAGTGAAGGCCAAATGGGTAAGTCTATCATGGCAATACAGATGCTGTACAAACCAAAGAGAATGAAAAGATTGTTACTCCCCAAGAGCTTGTGTGCAGTGCTCGCCATCTCAGCTTCAACTTGGGGGATGTGTCCTAGTATGCACACAGAGCTTTATTTTCAAATGCTGGTGATGAGGATGCTCCATTTCAGATTTTTTGAGGAGGTTTTGTTTAGATATCACTCATTTTTGGGTGATGAATATTTTCTAGTCAGAGAGATTTCTGATTGGAGACTCATCAAAATTATATTCCTTTTGCAATCATGAAACAAATTATAAACAGTGAAGTGTTCAAAAATCTGTCAGCCTATGTATGCATTTACAGTAGGAGGGAAAGAATATTGAGGAAGTTCTCTCTGTTGCTCACAAGGTTAGTAAGTGGGTTATATATTGATTTGAAGTTCAGTTCTGTACCTGTAGAACAGAGTAATAATGTAATGAGTTCAGAGGTTTCCTGAATTCAAGTTTGAAGTAGTGAAGCCATGGCTTAATTTTTTAGGTCGTATCAAATCTATGCCAATAATTCTTTAGGGGATGGCACATTATGTGTGCACCTACCACTTTTGAAGGCTAGAGACTCTTAAAAATGTCTATTAACTCTGTTTTAATAAAACCTTCATATCCCAAGTGTTAGAGACACTGATGATTAAGATTTCAAGTGCAGTGGCCTCAGGCATTGTATCTAACTTTCACAAACCTTTCCAAGTTATCTAAAAAAAAATAACAACTTATTCACTTTTTACTTTCTTTTTAAAAAATTCAGGATCTCAGGGCTTTCTAAGGCTATGAAATTGGCAGATTTTACAACACAGGAAGAGCAATTTAAGTGTTACAATAGAAGCTTATTAGATGGCTTAAGATATGTGTGTTGCCTTTTCATTTGAATTTCTACAATGCCCAAACAATGTGGAAAATATGTTTTAGGAGGGTGCAAGAGAAAGTTTTTATCAGTAAGAGGGTGGGCAAAAACTGGCAAGCTTTGCCAGTGTTATGGGAGGTGAGATTTTAGGTTTTACAGCTTTCAGATTTTGCTTTGTCTTGTTCTTTGTAAATGGCATTAAGTTGAAACTACAGAGTTTTATTTTGTTTTTCCTGGAGAGAGCATTTGTTTGGGTTGAGTTATTTTGTGCCTGCTTGGTTAGTTAAGAGAAATTGTGCTTTCAATTATAGTGTTATAAATCCAGAATAACTTAATATTCATGTGCTGTTAGTCTAGACTAGATGTGACAGAAAACCAGAACCTAGCTACAGTATTTGTAGATGAGTAGGATGGAGATGAGACTTCAGAGAGCAAGATCTTAATTCATGTCCCAATACTTCTGATACTACTGATATTAATTTCAGTTTATGTTTTAAAAATATTTAAAATACTGGTTCAGGAAATAAGTGTAAAGAAAAGAATCCTCTTTGATCTGCACATATGCTACTGGGAGAAGTACCTTTTGCTCCTTCCCTGCCTTTGTAGCTGTGAAAAGCCGACCAAGCAGAGAAGAAAGTTTCCACAAAGCAGCTGAGCCTGCAGGTTCAACTCTCCCCTATGGCTCTCAGCTCTGTAGTCCTGCCATCGTCCTCACTCAGGCACTGGCAAACCTACAGTTGTTTGAGCAGCCACTCCATGCAGCTGAACTGAAAACTCATGAGGAAAAACAAGCTTTCCAACTCCAGGATTTCTGAATCAGCTCCATGAAGCAGTTCACTTGGCAGTTACATTCTAGTTTTTTTTCCATTGCTGGGAAAAACTCTGGGAGGGGTTGAGTGGGACTGGGGTAGGACACAGGATGCTCCTGGAGCTGGCCTGAGTGAGCACTGATGGTCAGCTGGGAGCTTAATGTTATCAGTGATGGAGGGTGCATTAGTGATTCCTAAAGTCAGCAGTAGCGTGTGCGCTGTGCCCAGAGTGGCTGCTGAACTGGGACAGCAGGGTGGCTCTGGAAACAGCATGTGGTTGGCACTCGTCCCTGTCCCAAGAATGGCTTAGTCCACTGAAGGTAGGATTTTACCCTGTGTCAGGAAAAGCACAGTTAAAGCTGCACATCAGCTAGATAGTTCACTTTTTTTGAATGTAGGTTAATGCCAGACCCAATCTATTTTGTATTAGTTTTTCTTCTGAATTTATAAAAGAACCAGAACTCTCTGTTCTCTGGGCATGTCAATCAACCAAATTAAAGCACAGAAACCTATTGAATAAACACTACAATCAGTGTAGAAAGAAAACAAGTAGCAATCACCCAGTATCTCACTGAGTAACTGTGCAGAACCAATGATTAACACTAATGACCTGTCCCTGTGGCACAGTTGCCCTTCAGCACTTTTAAATCACAATACCCAAATCTCTCACAGAACATTCTTGGGTCAGACTGGACTATTTCAAATCGGTAAGGCAAAGGCATGGTAAGAGTGCTGAAGTAGCTTATTTTTACAGAGCAGGGCTGGCCTTGGGGTATTAGCTGCTTTCAGCTGCTTCAGTGCTTTTTGGGGCCAGAGGCAACCTCTCAGCAAGGCAGGTGGCAGATCTGAAAGGGCTTAGGTCAGAAAGTACACCTTGGAAAGTGCAGGTCTCTCCTGCTTGCTGTGAAACTCCCACTGAATGTGTTCATTGCTTGCACCCCACAGCAATTCCCTCTGAGCTGCTGTCTTGTCCTATTTCATTCTGAAGATGGATATGTGCTCTGTCTTGAGGCTTTCAGAAGCTGACCAGACACTGCAGAAAGTAATGTGAATAGCAGTTAATAAGTCATATGAAGGAGAGGTGTAATTTTGCTCACCAAAAACATGCATGACATTGTAAGCACATGGGGTCACCAACAGAGGAAATGCCATATGTCCTGCCTAAGAGGCACAGAGGTGCCACTGGCATCACAGAATCACTTAGGCTGTAGCTGAAACCCATTTTAGCATTGTAACAGCCAAGGCTCTCATCCATGCTTGTGGCTTTTGGAACAACAAATGCCATTTAAGATTCCAAGTTTGTTTTTCAGCATCACTGTGGCAGAGCCATCATCACCATGACAGCCAGCCCCAGACAGCAGCACAAACCTGTCACAGCAGCAGACACTGCACAGGCTCAATTTTGGATGCCTGAAAGGGAGTGCTTCCCAAGGGTTACTCAGAGGGTGTTCTCTACTCCAATATCAGCCACTGTCCCAGTGTGATCTAGGGTACTTCACTGATATTGCATTTCCAGCTTCAACTGGATAAATGTTTCACTTTCTGTGAGCGGTTGCTATCATTAAATGGTCCCTGTATTCAACACTGCTTTGCAAAAACTGCTTCACAATAAGAGATAACTAACTGTAAATCCATAAAACTATTCTTAATTTTCCCTCATGAAAGGTATTATAAACTGTAAATGATTAAGCATTTCTCATGTATCTGGATTTTTAAATTTTATTTTAAGAAAGTGGCTTAAATAGAGTATAAAATCAGTAGGTCAGATCATACTGAAATGGTAGACTAACAGATGTAGCAACTATGAAGGTGTTGCATTGCTTAAAATGTTAAGTATGTATTTTGTATCAGAAATAGGGGCTTTTCAAAGTTACAAAAGTTCCTATTTTAATTGGAATAGCAAAAAAAGCTTAATGTGAAAATAGCATGTTCTAGGAACTACAGCACTTTGATCATTACACCTTTTACTAAAATACTACATAATACAAGTTTCTTTAATAAAAATGACATGATTTTAAAAATAATTATATTTGCTGGATTTTGAGCTCAGAAAAAACACACCAGTGCTGAGAAACAGATGAAATTACAAAGCTGTATTGGAAAAGAACCAGCATGGTAAAATATTATTAACAATTATTTTAATCGACTATACGTTGCCAAGAACTGAGAGCTTGAGAGAAAGTTGTCACAAAGATGTGATGTAGCACAAGTGGTAGCTGAAATTGAGACTGTTAAACAAAAATCTATTCAAACCAGAACTAAAATGACAATTCTACAATGGTATCTATGTGTGCGAAACCCAAATTGAAGGTTATGGATGAGCTTCAAACCAACAGATCTGGGACTGGTGTAATTATTGTGCTGAGCTATTATTGCAAACTCTTCATTCAGCTTAGCCTTCCAGGGTACCACACATAATGAAGTTTAGAGGCTCTTACTTAATTTAAAGCTGCTCATAGAGGTCGATGCCTCTTGGCAATGCTGCCAAGTCTTGTTGAGTCTTAAAAGGGAGCAGCAGGCTTTAGGCTTGAGGTGTTAGATGTGGATAACTTCAGTGGATTCTGACAGATTCAGAGGTGTTGTTAATGTGTAGAAGGAAGGTAGAATGATGGTGTCTCACGGTGCCTGGGGATGTGAGCAGGTGAGGTACCCACAGCCCCCAGATGAGCAGGGTAATCTGTGTGTTTGTGCATCTGAGGGCAGTGCCCGGCCAAGGTGCAGCTCTGCAATGTCCCTCTGTGGCTGCTTGGATTCGGTGCTCTGCTGCAATTCCCTATGGTGCCTAGCATGGACTTTGGAGCATTTGATACCTTGGGGATATTTGGGCCTTTTATAATTCTTGTACTATTAAACCTTGGCAGACACTGAGTTAAACTTCACTCCGTTCCATTCCAGTGTCTCTGTTATCACCTTATACGTTTGCTTTATGATAATTCCTAAATTTGTCAATGGATTTTAAGGCCTTCCCACTCAGGAGACTATACTTCTCTCCAGACACTCAGCTTGCAGAGTTGAGCTGTGTTTTAATGGTATAATAAATCCTAATTTAGCACTCCCTCTTAAAACTGAAAAGAATTGCTATGGGCAAAAGGCAAAAATGCTGACTTTGTGCAAAACCTGTGCGTATTCTGGTAAGTTTTTAAATTATTGACAAGTTAACATTGTACCAGTTCATTTATGCTGAAGAGGTATTATTTGTCTTTTGTAGCCAGAGCAATGTTCCATAAAAGTGTAAGGCAGCCTGAATTTCAGAATTGCTTCTTTGGCCAACTTGGAAAATGCACCTGTATGGATCCAGGTTCAGACCTTCCTGCCTTCAGCTCCTCCTAATTGCTAAACTCCCTTATGTTCATCAGAATTTGCTGGTGGTGAGAGGCTGCCAGATTTGATAGAAATAACCAGAAACCTGAAGTGAAGGGTGAGAAGTCTGTAACATGGACTTGTTGTAATGACTAATGAAGTCAGAATGACATTGACTCCTGTATGATAAATACCAGTGGGTCAAAATCTGAACACTACTGCACCCTAGGAAAATGCAGTTATATTTAAGAGACAGGAGAACAAAAAAAGCCTGAAATGTTCCTGTCAAGTCACATTTCTCTTACTGATGTTTACTCTTTCCTTGTTGTCTCTTCAGCTTTTCCTTTTTTATGCCTTTCCTTCTAAGCCTTGACAAGATAGGCAATATTGTTACATTGACACATTAGGATAGAATAAGAAACTTAAGAAAGCATTGTGTGAAAGTGGTTGTCAGCACAACTTTTTTTGTGTTCTTCTAGACTTTTAGTTAAAATATTAGGTACTGGAAGCTTTTTTCTATCTCTTACCTCCTAATTTAATTTACCAGTTTACCCTCTGGGGCCACTGCACCAGTTTTCTGTAGCTGTTCCTTTTCTCATTTCCTGACTTCTGTTTCACACTTGGACACCTGCATGAAAGAATAATCAGCAAAGCTGCCTGTAAGGGTTGTCCTGAATTGTCCTGCACCTGTCTGCCTTTGATGGCATGTGCTAATGCAACAGGGGATGCATAGGGGATACACTGTGGGGCTGCTGAATGAATAATCGGATTTTGTGCAAGGTACTTCTTCATACTGTTGCCTTCTCATGTACTCAGCTTAGTTTTAGGAAAAGCAATCGATTCATAGTGGCATTCAAGAACATATTCAGTACTTAACCGAGTCAGTGTTTCAGTGATATGTTTTTTTTTCCTAAATTATACCAAATTATATAAATTACTTACACATGGCTTTGGAACATAAGTCACTTTTTTGAGAAGTTGGCCTTGTAAAATAAACAAGATGAAATCCCTGAGGTAAAAAACCCCACAATTGTTTTCTACATTTTAAGCACAAGATTTTACTGCTGTCAGACCATCTTCTCCAATAAAAAGCTCTGCGGTGAGTTCAAATATATATATATATTTCACTTTTCCCTAACTTCATCTTGGTCATTTGGGGAACTTGGAATTCACACTCCTCATTGGAAAACTTTTAAACCTTTTGGTGGAATGGCAGAGGGCTGCAGGCCAGGAGACCTGAACACAGCTCTTTTGTCTCTTGTAGTCTGAGGAAATGCACTTTCACATCAGGCTTTTTTTTCTGGGATGGAAGTGGATTTGAAGTCAAAGTGACATTCTTGGAAGTTTCTCCCATTGCAGCAGGCTCTGGAGGCTCTGTGTTTGTCCGGGTGATGAACTCTGAGTGGCACTAAAGTTGTGAGCACAGCCCTGGTGTTCCACTGGAGAGGTTTGAGGCTGAGCACACACTTATTGAACAGTGTTTACTCACTTGGCAGTGTTGCCAGTCAACGATCATCCCATCCCAGTACTTGCCTTTTATGCTAAAATTTACTACTAAACAGTTCTACTTCTAACTCTGACTTTTCTCTGGTAACCAAAATGAATACTTTAAAATCCTTATCAATATAATGAATCTCATTCTCATATAAAGCAGGCTTTTATTAGAAAACTGTAGTCATATGTCTTTTCTTACTCAAGGCAGATGGTTCTGCAAGTATAGACAAGATGAATGTGTTTCATTCTGCCTGGGATTCTGTGTGTTCCTTATTTCTCACAGATCCTTCACTTTTAGGATGGACATTGGTTTAATCAGAGCAGTGCTGCCAGTCATACTTAGTTATTTTTGGAGACATAACCTTGACTAGTAATTAATTATGGCCTGAAATTGTTACTGAATTCCAGTTCAGGGCCTATAGTAATATATATTCTTATCTTATTTCACATACTGTTCCTATACCCTAGTCAAACGCACATGATTGTCTCTAGTAGTCTGATATTCGTGGCAGGATTCTTTGAAGATTTAAGGTTAGGATCCTTGTCAGCTCCTGGACTAATGCCATATTATCTGAGAGAACTGCTCAGCAGCTTATAATATCCCTGTGCTTTTAGTCCTCAAATCCCTACATATCGCATAAGGTAAATATTCTTCTCCTCATCTTTTGGGAGAACAAACAGAAGAACAGCAGCAATGCCATTTGCAAAAATGTAGCACCTTTCTGACTGTCTCGAGTCAGGAAGTCACACTTAGTCCTTATTCCCCCTTTATTTGGTGGAGGAATTCCCTGTGCTTACTGGTGCAGTGCTGCAAAAGAAGCAGTAGTAATACTGTCCTTGTTTTCTGCCCTCCATTTAGTCAGAGATTTACCCATCTGGCAGGAGTTTCTTTCCTTCTAACTGCAAGCAGACTGCAGCCTTCACAGGAGAGTAAATGCCTTTTTATTCTTCTGTGTGAGTTTATCTCAGTTTCCAACCTATGAATAAAAACATTAGTTGGGAAAATGAAAGATTTTCTTATTGATAAACCATGAAATTAAGCTCTTATTTGATCTTTGCTGGAAACCACAATACACACAGGTTTGTCTGTTCAGAGAAATAAGAAGATTAGTTGCATTAAACATCTAGAAAATAAAACAAAAGCCATGACCATTTTTTCTGGGAAATAATGGTGTCAGGTTATGCTTTATCAGTAAAATTTAGCTATGCATTATATTGAAAATAAAACCTTTTAAGGGATCTTGTGAGGAATAATTAAATAGATGAAAAGTGGCATTGTTGAAAATATTCAACAGAGATTTTTGTCAGTCATGGGCAGATCCAAAAGCTGTTGAAGTCAATGGAAGGCCTTACAGGGATTTAAGCTGGCTTTCCTATCCCCCACAGAACCACAAGTGTGCTGCATGGAGGCTGTGTTGGTTTTCTCTACCATGTCAAATAGTAGGTGAATGTTTGTAAGTCAGAGCAAGAATCAAATAAGTTTATAAACCAAGTCTCACTGTCAGTTACGACTTAATGCCAAATTTTGGATAGATTTGGATGTCTAAAGACCAGCTAAAGAACACACTGGGCTTTCCCAAATCATGCAAATGCCTTCCTGCATGGTCCAATGGGCTGCAGATCTATGGATTGAATGCTACCAGTACATTCAAAATTGGGCTCCAACATAAATGCCAATTGGATTTTAGAAAGGATGTTTTGGCCTTAAAGTCACTGAGGTGCTATTGCAAATGCTACCAAAGAAAGCAGCTTCTCGTACTAGAATATTTTTAGATTATCAGTAACTGCAATATGCAAATTTCAGTAAGACCAGGACCCTGTCTCAGTTATGAGTGGTCAGCAATGATTCTGGAATATATGAATATAAAATTATAGGACTTATAAATCATACCAAGCAGAAATTATTTCTTCTACTTTGTTAAATATAATTATTATCCTGAATGAATTATGCCCTAAGAAAAAGATTAAATATTTTAAAAGGTCTTGGAAAAAGACTGCAAAAAATATTAACAAGAAAGATGTTAGTGCCATGAGAAAATAGCAAACTTGCTACTTGATACTTGAAGCAGAATAAATTGTTTTTCCTCACAATAGTTTTGGCTCACAATACTGATGATAATGGAAACATACCTACACAGTGCAACTTAGAAGTTATGTAAACTCAGATTTTAACTTATCTTGAAAAATGTCCTGGGAAAAGTCTAAGTCATGGAATTCTTAATTAAGAAGCAAGCAAAAAAGATAGTATTTCTGAGGTGGTATTTGCAGGTTTTCAGAAGTGCTTCATTAGCCAAGAGCTGAAAATTTGGAATCTGTGAAGCCAGAGTGTGTAATACAATGCCACCACTTGTGGGAACTGTGTTTGTGTGTTATTAGATATTCCCAAAAGACTCCTGGCTATAAAGTCAGAAGTTAAATAGAGAGTCACTGTAAAAGCAATTTAATGTTTAAAACTGTGGAATAAGAAACAAGAACTGTCAAATGCCAAGAAAAGTGAAAGTACCTTTTAAAAGTAATTTTCAGGCATATTCTAAGACTTTTGAATGCTGTCTCAAAACCCATAATTTGAGATGCAGTCTAATTGTCTTTATCTTTCATTGTGGACCTATGCAGTTAGAAGATCTTTGCTTCCAGGCAGTGTGTGGAATTTACTAGTCAAATTAATGACTCAGGGAACATTAAAGACTCTGTAAATCAACACTATTGTTAGTAAGCAAAAGTATGTATTTAAGCTTTCTGAAATGTCTTTATTCTTGAGAGAAACATTTTACAATGGGAGCCTCATTTTCCAGTAAGTGGATTTAGCAGTGCATATTTAGTAAAGTTAGCATAATTAATGCAATGCAGCTGACGAAGCTGATGCACTCATACAGTGTCAGGCCTGTGGTGAAGTTGTGAAGTTATATACTCATTGTTCTCAGATGTCACTAGGAGTAGAGTACTTCCCTGAAAAAGCTGATTAATGAAGTAGAGGCTGTCTTGCCACTATCTCAAATATATAATCTAAAAAGAAGCAAGCACTAGGAAAGCACTGCAGCCCCCAGCTGCCCATAAAGTGGCAGCTTGTCTGCTTGAAAGGGTAGTTAAAAGGTCGAGTTCTGTGCACAGTCCTAATGTTACCTGTTAGCATTCCTCAGCAATAACTGTTTAAACACAGCAGAGTGACTGGGAAAGTGAGTACAAATCACCTCTGCTAGGGAAGGCTTGTCTTTGGACCTCAGAGGTAAGGAATGGAACTAATTTATGCTCATTTTTCTTTTATCTCTTTTCTTTCCTTTGAGGAAAGGAAAATGAAAGAAGACCACATTCAGTAAGTGTGGAACTAAATAACCAGTGACTGTTTGGCTGTAAAATTCAATCAACTGTGGTCTTATACTGACTGTGCTTACAAGATATTTTATTGTTGGCAGTAGAAACAACTATCTGGTCAAGTTAATTAAAAATAGGTTTAAAGCCTCACATAAGCTTTCTGTTTCTCCCATACAAAATCTTAAATTAGTCTTAAAGGATTCTGCTGAAATCTTGATCATTTGTTTCTTAGCATCTGAATAGCCATTGACTGGTGGCTGGAAGCTCTGTGACGAACAGAAAATGGCTTGGGTTAAGAACTGGCTAAAAAATTACAAGTATGGGGAAACATGAACATCCAAGTCTTTATTAACATCAGAGGAAACAGTGCAGAGTGCCCAGAGATAGCTGTGGAGGTTGCCAGAGCCTCCTGTAGGTACCAGTAACCTCTGTGGGCTTTTCTGCTCGAGGAGTGGCAAAGTGGTGGAAAGTTACCCATAGTTTGAGAGCATTTTGCCTGTGAAAATAGTGAGGTTTTACTCACACAAAATCTAAACACCAAATCTGTAATTTAATCTGACGTGTATCTGATTTTCATCCATAATCAAGCAGTAGAAGTGCATGTGTCTTTTGCCTTTCTGTATCCATTATCCATGAGGAAACTGAAGAGAGCCAATCTGACTATGGAGATGGAGTTG
This sequence comes from Lanius collurio, assembly GCA_020086605.1. NCBI lineage: Eukaryota > Metazoa > Chordata > Aves > Passeriformes > Laniidae > Lanius > Lanius collurio. The sequence continues at coordinate 10,956,268 of JACBWW010000019.1, forward strand.
TAATTAAAGCATGGTGATTTCCACTGTCACTTATTCAACGCAGGCTGGAGGATGCAGCTCCTCTAATGCACCACTTTCCTATCTGGGGCACAAGAACAAACACAATATTTATCTTTAGCAGTGGCTGGCAGCATTGCAGCTTGTGCCTGCACTGCAGTTATCTTTAGGCTTTGTCACAGAAATGACCTCCCTAATATCCCAGACATCCTTTCCTTAAGGGTAGGGTAGAACTGGATGTCTCCAAAATAAAATAATCACGTGTATTATCTAATTCTGCAGGCAGATGAAGGGAGTAAATTTGTACCCTCCAAAATGTTCTTCTCTATGTAAATTGAACTAGGTTGACAGAATCACTAAAAGCTAAAATGTGATGCAGTTGCTGCTTAGCTGTGTGAAGGAACATCACAAAAATGCTTTAGAACAGCAAGTGAAATAGTTAAGATTTTAGAAGAAATGCTTACTTCAAATATAATGTACTTAGAGACTTAGCTAAACTTTGCTTTTTCATTGTGAAAAATACTCTAAAATCTTTAATAACTTCAAAGGTTGAGGGCTTCATTTTTACAGTAGCAAAGTGCTGACTGAGCCTTTCCTCAGAACGAGCTCAAAAGCAAGACCACTACTTTCTTTGATCAGAGACATCTCCTTAATTATATTATGGTTCTAGTGAAGTCTGCATTGCCTTGATAACTGCAACTGGTAAGTTTTACACTTCTGTTCCTCCATCATACTATAAAAAATAAACACTCTCCACTTATGAGTTGATAAATTGTTTCCTGCATCGCATGTCCTCTGATTTCTGGTTAGAAGATCAAGGATTTCAGTATATTGTTGGAAAGCCTTCAATCCTACACATTTTATCAGAAAACAGGAAAGGAAAACAGCCCTTCTGAGGTGGTGTGCACCTGGGTTAACCACTTCAAATTTCTGAAACCTGCAAACTAGAGAATGTATTGTTGTTTTATTTAATAACTAACAACTGTGCTCAAGTCTAGCAGGTCATGGCCATATTCACCAACAAAGGATTACATTGGCACAGAAGGGAGAAAATGAACCCTGCTGAGAAAAAGAGAACAGAAGAGTGCTATTATGTACAATTTAATGCCCTTGCTGGGACTAAATACCTGCCAAGGGGTTGCTTGCTTCTGTAATCCTCAAAAAACCCACAAAATACTCCACCTTTTATGATTGTGAGTTAGGTAAAAGGAGGTGCTGATGAACTATTGATCTCTTCTTTTCAGCAGATCACTTCCTTTCAGGTAAGACTGAACACAGTGGAAGGCTTTAGACAAGCCAAACTGGGCTCAAATTCTGTCTGCTGTGCCAGAGGAGAAAAGATGTGAAGCATCACAGATCTTCACATAAATAATGGAGGTCCAAAAATTTGCAATTGTTAGCATGTGTCTGTCTGGGATGTCACCTGCTCTGAGACAACTGCCTGAGCTGTCCACAGGGACCTTAGCAGCACATTCCCTGCTCTGTCCTGGTACCATGTTTGTACCTATCCTGTCTTTACACCATTTCCCACTTGTTTTCAGCCTTCCCTTCTAAATTGTATCCTTTCTACTTTCTTCAATCTTTCTCACAAAAACTTTGTTTTTCTTCCTCCTGTGACTATAAAATCTTTCTAACTTCTTGCCTTTCCAAATTGTCCCAGATCTTTTCTTCTGAATTACACAGCTCACTCTTGTCTTCAGAGCCAAAGCTACAGAAACATAGGAGGAATTTCTTTTTTCTTGTTTCTCAAGTATGGTGTTAAATTAACCATGGCAATTGTGCAATTACAGAAAAAAACCCTTTCTTTAATTCAGGCCAGATATTGCATATTCAAAGCATTTTACTGTCAGTCTGTACCAAAAGTCTCAGCTGTTCACGTGGGAACTGGAATTCTGGAAGCTTATATTTTAAACAAATTTGGGAGAATTTTCACACCATGACACTGCAGTGATATTTTCCTTCTGCCAAATTTCCATTTCTTATTCTCTAGCTTGCAGGTATCAAAATTCTTAAATGAAATGTTATTTTTTCTTTCTTTCTTTTTTTTTGAATGGTAAATCATTATTCACTTGCATCTTTCTTGAAATTGGCTCAGTTGTTTAAGCTGACGCTTTCCAAAATCTTTCAGCTTGAGGCAAGCACCCAGCAGCACAGGAAATCCCTCAGAATGGTCAACACTGGCAAAGTTATAAACAACTAAAAATAGGTCTTATCATGGAAGGCTTTGAATATGCTGACTGTAAGAGGTACTGTCAGCTCTGCATGTAAGAGACAGAACAGAGAGCCTGGCTTTCTTTAGAGGTACTTTGGCAAAGACTTGCTCATCTCCTGAGGCAGTTCACATACACTGTTTCTGGGCAGGTTTCCAAACAGAAAGTGGAGTAAATGCTACTCCACAAGCCAGGACAGGATTGAAAAACTGGCTCTGTAGCCCTTTCTTGCAGAGCAATAAGCAAAAATGTTCATGTGAGACTGTGGTTTGTATCCTCCTTACAGATCCCAGAGACTACTGTCTCCAGCTGGTCATCACCACCTCCTTTGGAGTTCATGGCTCTGTTGATTTGCCAATTGCAGTAAAAGTGCTTGGTTAGATCAGAGGATTCAATCTTATACATAAAGGCAAAAAAAATCCATCCAAAAAATGGTGAAAGTTTGTTTTTTTCCTGGAAGGACAATGGCCTAGTTGCCATATTCTGGTGCAGGGGCCAGTTTACTACTAGTTTGTTTTAAAGAATTTGTTCTTATGGAAATGTTAATGTTACTCAGCTCATCTTCAAGTGCCAATAGATTAAGCACTGGGGTGTTCTTAACCTCAGCTCTGCTGCACGAGATCAATATGAGCGAATGGTTTTCTGATTAGCTCTAAATTGATTGACCTTAATCCAAGAGTCATGTTCCTCCCTAGTAACAGTAATCCCTCAGGAATTTCATGGCTTCCTCAATGATAGATGACATAATAATCTTCATTACCTTCTTTTCATTTTGAACTGTTACTCCATGCAAGTCATGCCTTATCCTTATTGCTTCACTTTGGCCTTGGTAGCATCATTATTAAGATGAGTTAATTAATTTGGAAAACTTTTTATGTAAAAACCTGTAATTATTACTTCAGTGGCATGAAAAAAATTCATTTTTTTAATATTCATCATCTCAGTAAATCCAGTTTCTATAAAAAGAATGTGGTGTGCCATTTTGGATTGGGGATGACAGGATAAGACTATAATTTTTTCTTCTAGAACTAGGTCTCTTGAGAAAAAAAATCTCTCAGATCAAAATCAAACCTGTAAATGTGCCAATGACTCCAGAAGACTTTTTCTTTTGTAATGGAATTTTATCAGCTATGCTCTGCTTATGCATAAAAGACTTTCTCTGATCCCTCTTAGCTCTGTAAACCTCACCTAAATCTGAAAGCCAGGGTGGATACTTTCCAACCTCACTGCTGTTTGCAAGAGCACCACAGGCTAAATGATGCCATCATCAAAATTTTTTTTGCCCCCCTTTGTTTCTTTCTTAAGAGACAACTTTGAATAAACTTGTCCAAACCTATCAGCTTTCAGCAGGATTTGCAGAGGTGTAACTGAGGACAGTCTGGCCTGGAGCAGTTTATGTTCTGCAGGTGACAGCCCATGACAACACACATAACCAACACATGACCTGAACATCTCTGTCTTTTACCATGCCTTTTAAGTCTCACAAAATGAAACACTTATTACTGCTTCAGTACAATTGCATTGTTTTCATACAAGTGGAATAAATATTAATTCACTGTAACCAAAAAAATTCTCTTCCTGTTCTAGATCAATTTCCTGCCAGCAGAAAATTGCTACGTACCAACTTCGGTGTTTTGGCTAGTGCAGTTTTAAATTCTCCAAGAAATAGGAGATCCATTGTTGCTATTTAAAGACTATTTCATTTTAGTAGCTTCTACTAAGGACTAAGGGAAATTTGCAGCTTCCCTATTTTTTAACTTTACATTAGCAAAACCTGTTTTTGTCACAGGGATTAATGAACTAAAGAAGTTTCATTCTCTGTTCTCAGCTCCAATTACAGTTAAAGTGCAGCAGTTTGGTGTTCCTGGGTGCTCACAGGAATCAAACATCTTTAAGATGTATGGAACACCTAAGAAATGTTTGTCTGTGTTTTATTCTCTGTAATCCATCTATTGTACTCATTTAGAGCACAGCTGGCTGAGAAACTGGCTTTTGATCCCAGACTGGCTTTTTGGGACTGCCTCATCAGACAGCTTAGGATGTGTTTGGAGTTACCCCAGGTGATGCAATTATGCTGTAGGTGACTGAATTAATACCTGGGAAATAAAAACTGTTTCAAATGGAGATACTATTTGAGGGCTGCAGGTTTTGATGGGAGAGGAAGATGGTGGTAGTTTGTGCTTGCAGAATCAGCTGTGCTAGAGGAGGGGTTAACACCTTTGTGACTGTGGCAGCTGTGTAGCTGATTCTTGTGAATTGGGAGATTTTTTTTGTGATCAAGTAGGTTTAAATTGTGCCCGTGTAATTAAGAAGCTCTTCTGGTGGCTGCCTAAAAGGAGTTCATTTCTGCCTTGTCCTAGCTCTAGCTCTCTGTTGTTTAAGAATAATATATTAGATAAATCAGAATACTGAGCTGCAGGTAAGTCCAAGAATGATTTTTGTCTTTTGCTGTTGTGAGAGGTGATTCATATGTGTGCACATTGAATGTTTTGGGGTGAAATCCCTGGAGCTAAGACCAACTGGCAGAAAGCACTGGAAGCCTGTTGATGTGGGCCTCCCCAGCTCCCAGCTGGTGTCTGCCTGGGCCTTTCTCCCACTCATTTGAAGTTCAGCCCAGGGGTAGGAAAGTATGTTGGACGCTGGCTCCTCCTGAGTTTTACCTGGCTGAGCAGTCCTGATAGCAACTTGGAGATGTTGCCTAAACCCTGGCAGAGATAGCTGCTGGGGTCACCCAAGGAACTAACTGCTTTTGTCTGGGCTGTGTGTGACTTTTGGCATTTGCTGCCCTTGGCGTGGGGAAGAGCTGTCAGTGTGTTCTGCTGCTGTGGCTTTCTTGGTCTGTCTGCAGGGAGGCTGAACTAGAGCTTAACCCTAGTGCTGAGGTGAATCTTATTACTGAGGTCTACATTAATCTCTCTGACAAGCGTGCTGTACACCTCAGTACATTTCTACTGGATCCAAATGAATTATTTTTTCCTATGGACAGTAATCTGCTTTAAATATAGCAAGTACCTACACAGCACATGAAAACACAAGCAGGAACTTATGCTAGCATGCTTCAGCTATATATTAGTGGGATAGTTCTTCCTAAAAAGCTAGCTCAGCAAATAGGAAAGAAATGATGTTTTGTCAATCCTGTACTGGATCTGTCAACCCTTATTATATGTGTAAGGTTGTGTAAATAATAAATCAGGAGCAAGTAAATTGTATGAAGGCAGAAAGCCAGTCAATAATTTCCAATAATCTCATTATGCTTGACAATATCTTTAGAAACTGCTTCTGTTATTATGGGGATGAAGGGAATCTTCCTAGTGCAGTACTTACCAGCTGCTGTGCTTTTAGAGGTCAAATAAAATGGTACTAGGTTTGAAAGAGAAACATCTAATTTTTAAAAATAAAAAAAAAAAATTAAGGAAATGAGTAAATCTGACAAACATGATAGTGGTTTGAGAGTGGTTTGAGAACAAAGCATGTAGTAGCATTTGTTAGGCTTCACAGAAGAAGAAAATCAATTTGCCTCCTGGAAGGGTGGTTATTATCTCTGGTGTGCACACTTACTGCCCATGTCAGCTCATCACTTCTGGGGTGTCTTGGTTAAAGATACTATAATCTTTAATGAATCTTAGTTCATTTCTTCAAATGATCTCAAAGTCAATTACTATTTAAAATACACAATAGATGCAGTTCTGTTTTACATTAAAGAAGATTGATCTCATTCCACCAGTTTAAAAGGTCTACCAGCGAGCATGTTTTATAGGCTGTGTAGAAAAACATGGATCAGTAAATCCAAAAGGCATATGTTCCTTTTGCTTTTCCAGTCTAACTTTCTTTCTTGAGATCTAATCTGGGCTGGTTACTGTCCTGCCTGTATGTTGGTTGTTCAACTGGATGGATGTATTATGGATCTATTTGTAAGTTAAATTATGAAATATAAGGTAAAATTGGTCTGTGTAAAGATCTTTTCTTCCTTGGTATTGCAGTGATTTTGTACTTTGGTACTAGACTGAGGTTAAATCATGTTCCATAGGAGTATAGAATTTTTAGTATTAAAAGAAAAAATCACAATGACAATTTAACTGAAATGTTTATTATTAACTTGGAAAAAGAGATAACTATGTTTTGCCGTTCCTATTGATCTTACAGAATATTTCACATTTTCCTATTAATCCACCTTCTCTTCAAAACTATGCTACTGAAGATTACAGGAATCCCAAGAGACACGTGATTGGAGAATGCAATACTTTTTTTTTTTTTTTCAAGCTTCAGTTTGTTTTTTATCAGGGACAAAGTTTCAGGTTTATTTTAGGTAATACAGAATTGAAGGAGGAAATAAGGAAACGGCCCTCCTGCATATCAAACTAACTTAAAGTACGACAGAGTAAATCTGTATTTAACTACTTTGATGATTGACCCTCTTTATAACCTGTGACAGCTTAATCTCACAAGCTATTTGTGCAATGGCTTTACTAGTTTCTAGTTTGGCAAAATACCCCGAAGACACAGCACTTAAAATTTGCAGTATGAGCTGAGTCAGCAGCTGCCTAGCTTGAAAGGCAGAGTGAACAGTTCAGCATATTTTCATCAACATAAACCAACTTTCAAGAAACCTCATGATCTTCTCAGAATTATTTATTTTTCCAACTCAATTAGCCCTTTTTGCCTTGCTCTTTTCTCTGCCACACCTCTTAGCACTGTGTCTGCCTGTCTCCAGATTACATGTGCCTGTGCAGCGCTGGTAGAGCTCTGTTCCAGCAAAGGATGCTCCTTGACATGATTCCAATAAAAAAAGTTACTAGCAGTGAGATTCTGGAGATGGATGATGAGTTTTCCAGGACTAATTTTTACTTATTAGAATATGTTAATTCACTGGTTGAGTAGGAAAAATGAATATTGCAGTAAATCCTTGGTTAAGCATATGTTTGTGTAAAAGCTTGTGGCTCAGGCATCCATTTGATCATCAGACACATCTAGGAGCAGTTTGTTTTAAAGCAAGGTTACTGTTTACTGAGCTTGGTCTGTCTGCAGCTTTTGGGCCTGTCCCTAAAGGGTACCACTTGTTTTCTCTGTACCATCATTTGGACTGTGCTCTGGTCAACATTTACTGACTGTTCTGGCTGTTAAAGCTTTGCTTTTCCCACCCTTCTCTTCTAATCTGTATTTCTGGTTTTGTTTTTACTGTGTGTTCCTCCTTGGAATCCTGCTGGGTCAGGCAGCAGGCTTGGTGGTGCCGTGTTTCCCTTGCCCCAGCAGGGTCCAGTTCTGGGCACACGGGGACATTGTGGTGAGAGTGTCGTATGAGAGTGCAGGGAACCAAACCCAGCAGTCCAAGGGGTGGCATGGCTGGAAGAAGGTGAGAATGGGGAAGGAGAATGAGCGTGAGTGTCCTTCTGGCACCCTTCTGGCACCCCTTCACACTTGTCCCATCTGGAGAGCCGTGTGCCCCAGGGAGGGCCATGGTCTGCCCTCCCCTGGGGGCTCTGTAAGATGCTGTTGCTGTGGAAACTGTCTGTGTATTCCGTGTGCCTGTGACATTTGTGAGGGTGAGCAGAGTGTGATCTGGCAGCACAGCTCCAGGGGGACAAGTGCTGGGAGCTTTGATGAGGTCACGTCCCCTGCGCAGGGTCCTGCTTGTCACCGCTGTGACAGCCAGGGCTGCAGAGGGCAATGCATTGACTCCTCTGAGAGTGGTCAGGTGGTGTAGGTTTATCCTGGCTCTCCTTTGGAGCTGCTTTGCATTGTGATTGTGCTTTGGGTTTGCTTCTAAGTGGGCATAAAAGACACACAGTGTAGGTGACAGCATCCCTGAAACCCAAACCTCTCTGCCCTGGCCTGAGTCCCAGCCATGGGAGTTCTAGAGCGAGGCACAAACCACCCGGGTACCCCACTGGGATGACTGTTCTTTTCAACTAAAAACTTTCCAATTTTTAAAGTTTTTGTCTACATACTTTCTAAAAAAAAAAAGGTCATCCCAAAAGCACACACTGAAAGTGATGCACAAGTATATGGTGAAGTGGCGCTTCACTTTAAGCTTATGAATGCTTCATCATCAGTGTATTCAGTGCACAGCTTGGCTGCCTAAGCAGCTGTCAGAAAACAAAAGTACTCTAGAGACTAATACACTCTTCAGGCATCATTTCAGATTATGTAGATAATTTAAGATTAACTCTTCAATGCTTTAATAAGATTCAGTTTTTTACATATTGTCACAACATGAATGAACCTTTCTGAATTATGCCAAAGGCAAGATGACTTTTATTATTAGTTTCAAGTAACAGCACTAGTATGTTTTGATATTGTGTCAATATTTTAGTATGTCTGTTTTATTCCCTGGTCATGTATGCCTATCATATTTCTAGTCTGAGTTTTGTTTGCAACCTTGTCTGTCTATTTTTTTTTTTTTTTTTTTTTAATATCAGAACATATAGTATGTTAAAAGAGGTTATATGAAATTATTATTTGTACCACGTAAAACTTCAGGACATTTTATTTTTTTTTGGATGTAACTGCATGACCTAAAACGTTACGACTACTATCAAGTATAACCAGGTGAAAGAAGAGATAATTATTTTCTGCTTGAATGATACTGCTGGGATCAAGAGGCAATAAATTCTATTACTTTGTTTTAACTCCAGGCACCTTATTCTATTTTGATTTTGGTTGCTGGTTTGCAAACAAGGTACCTTTTGTACTTCATATCCTGTGAGTGTCTTATTAGTAATCTATCTACTGTAGTCTTAGATTTTTGTTGCCTTTTCCTGAGGCATTTGTGGACAGAATTTGTCCAAAGAATATTGATAAAACAACAAAACTCTGTCCTTTTATTGAAAAAGATCATAGAGCTCTGAGTGGCCAAAACCCACATGGTAGTCTTCTTTTGTGGAAATGTATAAAGCCATGCTGCCATAATCAAAGCTCTCTTTGTTATTACTGGCTGATATTCTTGTCTGTATATTTCAGAGGAGTCTTATTGCCTGGCCTTATATAATATGTGGGAATATTTCATAGATAGCTCCAATATCATGCCCACTAACTAAAATGATTGCTGATCTTTAATCTTCAGTTTTTGATTTGAGATATGGTGAGTGTTGTAAGCCTGCCACATACCTTGATAAGCTGTTATAAAGGTTAATTACACTTTATTTTACTTTTTGGAAAATCTGATTAATTTTCTGGTCTGAAATTTCCACCTGCTGTCATAATGGGGCATGGTACTGTACAAAATGTGTTCCAGTGGGAGCATTTATGGGACTGCAGTTCAGTATATTAATACCTTTCCTCTAAGGTGAAGTCAGGAAGGAAATACGAGAGACCTGCAATAGGTAATGTGAACTTGACAAGGAATGCCACAAGAAGCTGAGTCCAGGATTGGAGTGAGGAAGGAAGAATATGAGCCTAGGTTAAGGATGAGCCCTTTTCAGGCTATTTCCCCATTTTAATTTGATTTGAATTTGTGTACATCTGCAGGTGCCTCACTGGGTGGCTTCTGAGGTTCATGATGTTTTGAAATTTAAGTTTGAGCTAAGTACAAGCATTCAACTGCAAAGCGCCCTGGTAGTGCAAAGGTGCCACTTGTGCCATTGCATTTTTTGATGTGGAAGTTTTCTGAATCTTAAGGTTATGTACTAAAATTTTCCCACTTTCCAATGGAAAACCTGTTTCTTCTGTGTATCCTTATACATTTTGAGTTGGAAGGGAACTCATCAACCCCTGTGTATGACTGTTTTGTGGAAGCTAGCATGAAGGTGGGTGGAATTCACCTACGAGTACAGAGTGTATACTGCTTTTGAAACATCTGTTAAGAAGCCAGTGCTGGTTTCCTGCATTTCAGAGAGTAACAGAGGGTAATTATTGTAAAGAGCACAATAGCACAGCGTACTTCAACCTGTGATCTCTAATCTGACTGGACTGCAAGTGAGCAGGAGGTGTCAAAACATTATCTGTGAAACGTTTGCCAAAAACTGAAGTGCTGACAGGTTTAGCTGGAATCTGGCTCCTGGTGATTGTTAGCACTTGCTGGCAACAACAGCTACAAGTGGCTAGGAATTACCAGCAAGCAGCTTTAATGCTGAAATTTGGTTGACAATGCTGTGAACCAAACATTTCCTGTTTAGCCCGGTGATAAATACTGTGGGGTTCATGTTTCCAGCAAAGAATGAGGACTACAACTACTCTAGGGCAAGTCAAAGCAATGAGACCTGACTCTGCCTCCCTTCCACTCTCCCTTTTCCCTGTCCGATTTTGAGGTTTTGTAAAGGTTTTCAGCAAAAGTATCCAGAATAGAAAATTATTTACTTTCTGATGCTACTTGTGAATGCCTTTAGTTTCCCATTTATTAGGGAGTTGTGTTGGTACAGGAATGGGCAATGGCAATTTTAAATATGCTCAGGTGTTTTAAATGAGAGTTCATTCTCTTACTGTACCACCTTTGCAAACTAATAGAAAACTAACAATGAGTGAGGGGGAAAGAAAAGGAATATGTATTATGAAAATTGCATTAGACACTTGCATATAACTTCATACATTACACTTCATCTTGAGAAATAAATATGGTGTCTCTCTGGTCAGAATCTGTTTTACAGAGAGTTCTACCTCCAGTCATTTCTAATTGCTTAAGGAAAAAGCAATTAATTATTTGTTCAGCACAACTGTAACACACAGGATACGTTTTTGTCTGTGCACAGCTCCTTGGTACCTTAGCTGCATCATTCCTGACACTCAAGAACGTTGTGAAAATACAGAACAGGTAGCTATTTTTATGAAGTAGATTTGTATACATCCACATAGTTATTTTTCTTTGGCCTGCTGGTTACTCATCCCTGTCATGATCCTCTTTCCCAACAACTTCTGTTTCTTTCATTTCCCCCTTCTCATAAATTCTTATTGTAGTAGCAGTGCCTCTGGCAATATTTCTCCTGTTGTCTTGCTTTGATAACATCACAGCTTCCCCGGGGTGTGGTGTTGTGATGCTGACTTGTGACCTGCTCCGTGTGTCGAGGTCACTCAGCTGCCCTGCCCACGCCCTGTCCTCCTCGGGGAGAGGCAGCATTGCCAGGGGCTGGAAGTCTGCCACTCACTCTGGTGGTGATTCCTGACCCAAGCAGGTGTGCTTTCAGATCAGTACGTTCTGTACGTCTCCCACGCTGATACATCTCGCAGGCATTGTTTAAGGATGGCTCCCAAAATCCTGTAGTACTCTAAGGAGGAAAGCAGATCCTATTAGAGTGCTGAGTGGTTTAGTAATTGGAATTGTCCTTCTCTCCAGAAATTCTTCACAGGTCATGGGAACCATCAATAATATAAATTTGCTTCACTTAAGCACTGTTTTGTCAGTGATTTCAGGCCCACATGGACTGTGTTTTTAGTAGGATTATGAGTTCTAATTTTTATTTGAAGGAATTTGATTTCTGGAAGGGAGTCTGAAATTCTGTTACATTATGCCACCTATTTTTTTTTGGGGGGGGGGAGGGGGGAATGTTAAATAGACAAAGATGCATAATGTTGAGTTTTAAGTGCATTTACATGTGTAGAAGATTTCTGTACTGTACTTTTACCTTTGCATCCAGGAACTAATTCTGCAAGCATTGAAACAATGCTTTGATCCAGCAAGCATTGAAACTGCTTAATGTTAAAAATGCTCATGGCCAGTTGAGATCAGCAAGGACTATCTCCAGTTGAAATGATTTCCTGGATTTGGTACAAGGGGGCAGACCGGGGTGCGTGTTTAACTCCTAAGAAATAAAAACACCTCAGTTGCCCTGATGTAATTCCATCTCCCCTCCCCACCTCTGTCAAGCCTTGCCATCTGCAAGGGTGGGAAATGACACTGTAATGATAGCAGCGCTATCCTTGCAGTCCTTAGCTCTCATGGACAGATCGAGATCTTAAAAATTGCTAAGGGATTTTCGTTGCAGATCTTCCACTAGAATCCAGTTATTCAGAACCACAGATACTGTTAGGAAGTTGACAAAGTCATTTGGCCGAACTGATGATTAATTTATAAAGGGCTTAAAGGCATTAAAGCAGTGACCTGGTAAAAATCATTGGTGTCAGATAAAGGGATGCCTGCATTAACAGAGCTGAGGCATTTCAACAGCTTTTAGAGGAAAAGTATGTGTTAAAAGCATGCTAAAAATGTGTTCAGAGAACAGGGCAGCCAAAGTAATTTGCAAAGAGAAATAATGTAATATTTTCGCATACAGATTTTGATTGTTGCAGATACTAGTATAGGCCTACAGGAGCAATGAGAGATAAAAGCTACAGAAAAATAAATTCCCAATCTCTGTTTTTATAGAACGACTGTTCATTTGTCTTTATTGTTAAATGCTTGGTAATAGGAAACTCATCTCTTCTTGCAGTTTTGGATTCTTTCATCCACCTAGTGTCTCATTTAAGTTATTTCCAGAAGAAGTGGTCTGTCTGAGAATTGTGCCTTTTAGTAAAGGGGCCTTATTCTGCAATTTATGCCTATTCCCTAAAACTATTTGGCCTTCTGATGTTGGTGGTTGTCTTATGGTTCACATCTGTTAGTGACATTTAGGTAAAGGATTTGTATAAACTCTTCACCACTCAGTGTAGACAGTAATGTAAAAACTTAAATAATTTTGATTTTTAAGTAGGATTTTGTATGTTAAATTCTGCAATTCAAAAGACATTTTGTAAGGGAAACGTTTGGGTTTTTTTTGAAAGCGTAACCTAATCTGTTTTGCTAAACATTGAAGAAACTAATATTTTTTGAAACATTTGCCTCAATTCATCAGCATGACTTCTTAAATACTTTGGCAAGCAGTAGTCCAAACTGGCTTTTTTAGGAAGGAAGGTAGTCAGCTTGCATTTATTTACAGATTGACTATGTCATGGACACTGTTGGATGGGGTCTATCAGGGTTATTTGCTTGCAGGCAGCGCTGTATCATCGTGTCAGTACTGCCTCACGTGTTGAGGCTGATATCATCAGGCTTTGCAGACCTGTGCATTGCAGAGAGAGCCATCCCCAGTTCCTCAGCACTTCCCATTCAGAAGACATTGCATGGGAATTCTGCTCCTCTCCATTGGTCATATTTTGTAACTTTGTCTTTTAAGATCATGACTGTCATAACAGTACTTCTTCCTTTGCATTTAAAATAGCCTGGGATAATGTAAGTTTTAAGCAGTAATTACTACTATATTGGATATCTTGTCTGCTCCAAGAAAAGATCACGCCAATTAGATTTTAATGATTATTTGTAAAATTAAAGCCACTAGTCTCCATATAGAAAATGCTTACTGAGATAATCAGTTACTGCAAGCAGGGAAGAAACAGCAATTCATATTTGTGGTAGTTGAATGACCACATTGTTTGCTGAACCTGTGCCCAGTTTCTACTATTCAACAATGCTGTAACAGAATATCAAGTCTTGGGCAACCCCTGCAATAAAAAGAGGCAATTATGGCTGTGCTGCAGTTAATGAATGACCTTGCTGATAGAAACAATCATTACGATTAATATAGTGAGGTTGTTCTTTTGTTCATTTTTTTTAAACCCTTCCTTCTTCAGAAGAAAAGTACCTTTGGTTTTATGAAAGAAATAATAATCAGATTGCAACTGAATTGTCAATGAAATAGTGGATTCCCTTTAAACACCACTGCTGGTTTATGTTTATTAGCAGACAATATGCATTTGCTGCTGTTCTCTAAAGGATTTTTAGCCAGTACTTAGTCAGCAAATCTAGAGTTCATTTTCTAACACAATCTGTCTTGGGGCACTGACACTGAAGATACATATCCAGGAGTTATTTTTCATTTGTGGTATAGGCTTAGTCAGTTCTCTTCTCTGCCCTGCCTTCTCAGTTCCCATTTTTTGAGTAGTCAGCTTGGTGACAAGGGTGAAGAACTCTTTTGAGCTAAAAACAGCCATTTACTTCCTTGCTAGGAGAAAGCTTGTGTCAGCCCAAAAGGTTCTGCAATGAAAGGATACTTTTGCTATAATATGCCTGTATTGCAGTAGATAATTTTGCATTATCTTCCTGCAGATGGGAAATGGAGTCATTATGTCCAGTGACATTGCCTAGATTAAAACACAAGATGGATGTAGCTCCTTTTTTTATTTGTTCTCCTAATTGAACCATCCAATCCCCAAAACATTGTGGAAGTGAGAAACAGCACTCCAAGGAAATATTAATTGTGTGGATTATAAGAAAATAATTACAGAATTATTTCAAATGCCAGTATTGCAGTGTTATGTTTAGTTCACTGGATCCAAGTTAAATAGGAGAGTAGCAGAATTAGGAGTTTTTAAGGAAAACATCTGTTTTTCATTGTGCTTGAATGAAACTGCCTTTTCTAAACTTTTCATTATGCACTCTGTACATAATGTGAGGTATTTTTTTTTTGAAATGTAAATGGATAAAATGTAAACGTTTATATTGAATGGGGATACTGTAGTTGGTACAGATAACAGGGTTTCTGAGACAGTTTTTGCTCATGAAACATTGAAATTGACTTTCTATCCTCCTTCAAAATTAGTTTTGTTGTTGAGGCTGAACAAAGTAAAAGTGTGACCGTATGCATTAATTTATGAAAAGGGGAAAGATATTTTACAATTTTACTTTGATTATGAAGGTAAAGTAATGACTTTTACATACATGAATCCATAAAATCCTCACTGGATAAGTTCTCTCCTATACTATCCTGGTAAAAATTGTCCTGCTTAGTATGTGTCAGGCCCCCTTAAGAGACAATAACCTGACCTCTGTGTGTTGTCTCTACATGAGATTTTATATATATTCTTTCAGGGATCATTGCAGTCAGGGTTTGAGCTACAGCTTCACATGGTAATCCTTCAGAGGAACCTACTGTCAAGAGGACATGTGGTTTAAGGTTTTTTTTAAAAAAACAGAATATTTTGAAATGTTTGTTTGTGCTGAGTAAACACTACTCTAGGCTAAGTTTTAGAGGGCAAAAATTGTCATGCTATGTTCACTCTGCACCATTGTCTAAACTTAGCAATTACTGAAACAGCACTTGATTGCAATCTCTTCCTCTTTTTTTTTTTTTTTTCTTTCTTTCTCTCTCTCTCTCTCTCTTTCAAAAAGCATATTCAGGCTTTGGAGAGCTGAATGATTTTTGAAAAATTCTTTCAATTTGTGACAGCCACCTGCTCTCTTGGTCATAGATTAATAACACCTGACCAAGCATGAAAACCTGCTGAGTCCATCTGCCTCCCCCCATGCAGGGGGCATTGCAGTGTTGTCTTATTATGTCCTCAGCACAGCATCCCCTTCAGAACCGTGTTATCAGTCCTGTGCAACCAACTCCTTTGAGAGACCCTGGGATCTGTTCACACAGCACCTTGGAAACCACCTTTTTATCTGGACTTCTTTTGCCATAGTGCTGCCAAGTCCTCTGTGTGTCCATAGTTTGAGAAGAGTTGTATTGTTAGTTAATATTCCCTAGAGATTCTCACTGAGCCTCTTTCAATGAGCTGCAGGGATGCTGGCTGTGTTTGTTGGACCATGTCTCATGGGACAGCCTATGGGCTACTTGTTCTTGCTTAGTTCTAAAAAGTGATAAAATATGTTTTCAATTTCAAGTCCAAAAAATGGTCCTAGTGAAATAAGTGCTAGGATGGAACAAAAATGATCACTAAATTAATCTTTTATTGTAATTTAAAAATAAGTTTAAAAAAAAAAGAAAAAAATTCCCCTGAGATACTTGTAACTGGCAAAATGTATGAACAAGTGATGGCTTACATCTGCACAGAAGATCTTTCTTGAAATAGTAATGATAATTAATACCTTCAGGTGCCATCAGCCTGTACTGTACTTATATAATACCCAGCTGTATAATTAAGTGATTTTATTTTCAGCTTGATCCTTTCTTTTTCCATAATTATCTGTTAAAATCTTGCACTTGTGAAGCCTGATACTTGTGTTAGCAGTGCAGTTAACCCTGGCTTAAGCTGTGCAGAACAGCTTCCAGTGTTAGATCAAAAGTTTAGGCTCCTTGGACCAAAGGCCCCTTCCAAAGTGCTCTGTTGTTCCAGAGCAGACTTGGCTGGGCTCTTGTGTGCTCTGACAATGCTGATGACTGACTGGAGCTCTGTGTTCCATAAACTTTTTCAAATCTGGGTAGGAAACAAGGAAACAGATGAGTTATCTTGTAGGAGCTCTTATAAATAATAAATGATATAAGTCAAAGTAATATTCTAAGGCTGTTAAAGCTGAGCTATAATGTTGAAAGAAGACACCAATTGGAAAGGAAGTAAATACTCATTTTTGGAAGAGTGTAACCTCTTTCATGCCCTGTTTTTTAAAATCATATCTGTACTGAAATTCCCTTTTGATGAAGAGATATATATAATTTCTTTTAAATGAAAACAGAAATTACAGTAATTTGGGGGGGTTAGAAGGACGTGTGCTGATGTTTCCTTATCTATCCAATGTAGTTTGTAGGTAATAGAAGGACTCTGAAGGGATTTATCTTTCTCACTGTGCACTTCTGCTTTTCACATTGCTGCTCTTTAGAACTTTTAATGCTGAAGCTTGCGAACAAGTGAACATCTGGACACAAGCACTGTATGTGGTTGTATCTCTTGCTGAGTACCAATGTCCAAAGATTTTGCTGCTGTACTTTAAATGCTGGAAAGGAAGAAAAATTACTTTTGGGGAGAAAATAAAATATTTTGCATGACCAAAACCAATCACTTGATTTTTAAAAAATGTTAATCCATTTGCGGAAGCAAAATTTGAAAGCACGTGTATTCTTTTGTGTTAAACCTATTTTGTGTCACCTCTGCTCAGAAAACTTATTGTACTGGTTTTATTTGGAATAGAGTTCAAATTACTAATATTATGATAGTAGCCTAACTGAAGTGCCTAAAACCAGGAAAAGTAAAGAAATGTTGGTGGCATATTCCTGTCTACCCTTACTTAAATTTGCTGCATAGCTGCTTTTATAGTGGAGAAAGGAAACCACTCATTTATAGGCAACTTCAATGGGGAAAAAGAAGATGATTGAAAGGAAAATGCTATTACAAGGAATATGAGTAAGCCCATTTTTTGACAAGTGCTATTGTTCAATATAGAATGGAATACAGAAAAATAATTTTCTCCTCACTTTCACCACCTCTTAAGCAAGCCCTTTGTACTGAGAATTTGCAGAATTAAATTCTTTTGACAATGGATTTCATTTAACTATAAAAAATTAAACCATTTTCTTATAAGGTTTGTATTATGCAGGGTCACCTCTGCTAGACACAGCTGTTCCTTTTTTCTTCTAACTCCCACTTCTTCTCTTCTATTTTTCCTTCCACTTTATGGGCTACTCCTTCTTCATCTTAAACAGGTGACAGCTGTATCTGACAGCAAAACACCTTCTTAGCAGTCCATGAGTTCACGTAGGTTTCAGCTTTGCTTTCAAACTCCTTATGTTTGAATTGCTGGGTTTACTAAAACTGTAAGTGGAAATTAGATATAGTTTTGAGTAACCTTTAGCTGCCTTGCAACATTAAAGACTCTTTTAGCCCCCACACAACCTAAAATATTCTCACTTGAAATAATTGTCACTGTTTGGCAGATCACAAGGAAAGCTGCTTGTTCAGTCTTGAACCTCTCTAATTCTCTGCCTGTGAGGAGCTATTTGCCACACCTTCTTCAAGGAGGGAATGAGGTTTACAGCCTCCGTCTTCCTTGTTTTCTCTACAAACACTGAATGGCCAGCTTTTGTTGTCGTGATCAAATACCACAAACATTTTTTTATATGCTTGTAGGACGGAGATACTCCTATAATTCAATTCAGGGGGTCTTTGGACTGAGTTTTGATTTGGAGTATACTCTGTAAATTTGGTTTGCTAGCTATATAAATCATCTATTATGCCCCTTTTAAAATTATTGTTTACTAAAATCAAGGCTTTTAAATTATGAAACTATACTTGACAAAGCAGTTATGCTAAGGAACCTATGAAAATGTCAAGTCTTCTCTGCTTGGGGGCTTGTATTTCATAATCAGGCTCTAGAGTTTTGACATTTCCGACTAGGAGCTCACTCACTGCCCTTGAGTGAGGCTGCAGGCTCTTGGCACATCCCCCAAACACATTGTCTGTCAGACCCAGCAGACTTCAGTTGCTGGTCGATCTTCTTGGCCCACGTTTTTATCAGTGCAAACTCACCACAGATGTTTATCCTCTATTGCTGCTCTGCACTCTTTCCCCTAAGCAAGGGAGCCGGTTTTGCAGCTAGGTGAAGAGCCTGTATTGTTTTGTTTTAAATGAATGCTTTCCTGGTTCCTCTCTTTATGCTTTCTCCTTGCTGACCTGCAGTCAGCTGTGGTTGTAGTACAGTTCCCTCTAGTTTCTGATAGCAAGGTTTTTCTACATAGAAAGAAGCTCTCTGCTTTGTTTTGAAGCCATCTGTGGAAAAATATCTCACTGTTATGATACATATAGTCTGGGATTTGTTTTCCTCTCACTACCTGTGGCCTTTTCAAGAATGTTCTTATTTATGTAAGCAGAACTTAACCACCAATTTCGGCACTATTTACCTCTTGTGCTCTTACATGCAATGTTTTAAGTGACACAAAACCAGATGTGCATAATAATGAGGGGATTTATCACCTAGAGTTTGATGTAAAGAATGCTTTAATTATTCTAGTTGGTGTAGGATTACTGTGAGAATTAAATTTTTGAAAGAATGAAAGACATATGCTTACTTTAGAAAGTATATGATAGTGAATAAATACTTGAATTGAGTATTATTTAATCTCTCCCTCAGGGTCAGAATCTGTTATTCTTAGTAACAATGATTATGAGCTGCCTTTAGGGAAGCTGTAGAATGAAGTACAATTCACTGTAAGGAAGAGCTGTGAAACATTGCCCTGAAATAGTAAATATAAGCACAGGTATTAATCTGACCTGTTACATTCTTTTAGGGAAATCTGTCCATCTTGCAGTTTCTAGATGGAGGAAAAGTCCAACAAAGCACTCAGACTGCCTGCTATTTTCTGAATGATTGCCAATGATTATGTCCCTCTTTTGAAATGATCTACAAGTAATTCAAACTGAAGAGAATGCGAGATGTGCCAAATGATTTGGCAAAATATCAGGTAGGTACCTCTGAATGTGGTAGCTCCTGCTGACCTGCTATATAAAATGACACAATGTGGTGTGACTGACACTGCATAACATTAAGCAGCATGTAGGAAATTGGAAAATGCAGTGTTTTCAAGGCCAGGGTACCAAGGAAAATGCATTTTTGATGGATGCCTACTTAAAAAAATCTTGCTGTTTGTGAAATATCATTCTGGACTTTTTCTGCATTGGAGGACAGAGAATGGATTTTATATCTGGATATTAGCCTTGGCTCTGATCAGCTAAGAGGCTGTTGAAAATATTGGGAAAGATGATAAATTATTGGGTAAACAGATGGATCTATGTAAGGCCTATTTTCTTAATAGGGAGAAAGACAGAAGTGAAATTTAACAGACTGAATCAAAAGTTTAAAGAAAAACATCATAGCTATTATCGAAGACTGGGATTCTCCCTTGGATTCAAAGTTTTTTGCTGAAATTTAAAGAATAATCTCCAAGCAGCGAGATTTAAATATCCTCTGTTTTTTGTTAATATTTTGCCCATGCACTGATCTCCCTGCCATGAACCCAACTGTTCTCAGAGGGGGGGTACACAGGGTGTCAGTCTGGGCTACAGAGATGGATATGCTGGCTCAGAAGTGAAGAGCATTTACCAGTTATTAATCTGTAAATAGAGGCTAATGGACATGATTTACCACGAAATGTTTAATTGTCTCTGTAAAATATTTCTGAAAATTTTTCATGGTTTCTTTCTTCTTATGGTTAGAGTGGAAAAAGGGGGCAGGAAGAAGCTGCATAGCTAATAGGGTCTTACAGACTTGGGTTCAGATTAAGAGCCTGTGGAAGCAGATGGAAATTTTGGACCTAAAGCTTGTGAAGGCAGCTTAAAATTTTAAGATTAACAGTCTTGTCATAGAAGGAACTAAAATGATTGAGTGTAGTATTCATATGCTACAGCTAATTTAATTTGTTTCTAATAGCTGATTTTTCAGTAGTGCAAAGAAATACATTTAGTGTGGTGGAGATTTTTCATAATTTTTGGTTTTGTTGGAGCAAAACACTGAACAAGTGTTTCAGGAGAAATTCAGGAAGCATTAGTTCAGAAACAGTCCCAAGAGTCTTTCCTACACTTTTTTAGGGCTATAGTGATTTACATGCCAGGGATGTTTCACTTCTGTGCTGTTTCAGCTGCTCTTCTTGAGAAGCAAGACTGGAGCCATGCCTCTCTCCAGTGCTCACCTGCCTCTTTCAGTATTTTCCTGCTGAATTTCATGTGTTACAACTTGAGGTCTAAGTATGGCACCAAATGAAAGGGAAATTGTACCTTGTTCTTATTCCCCAGGAAGGGAGAATAGTCTGCATTTCAGTTTAGCTCAGTGAGATTAGACTATTGCAGAAGAGATCCTGAGGGGAATGGGAGCATTGGAAAGAGTATAAATGAGATGGGAAGGGATACTGTCATCTACATCAAAAAAATGCCCTGCATTGGCAGTGAGAACAGAAGTGAATTATGTGATAGCACATCACTGGTACTATCCACCTCTGATTTCTGTGATTGGATACCTGAGCTGGGAGCTCTGTGATGACTACAGGGCTGTCTGGACAGCATCATACAGTGAGAACACTCTGGGGATTAGATAAAGATGGTTCACTGGGTAAAGCAAAAGCTGAATGCACATGCAAAGCAAAATTCATTCTGCTTCCTGTGGAAAAGGCAGATATTTATCAGTTTTCAGTGAAGCTGAGCTTTACCATATGTAATGGTTGCTTGGGGATCCTAAGACTGTAATTCCAAACCTCTCCATCTTCTTTCTTTCCACGACCTTCATATGCTGAGCATGATGCTGTATGGTATGGAACATCCCAGTGGTCAGCTGAGGTCAGCTGTCCTGGCTGTGCCCCCTCCCAGCTTTTCCTGCACCCCCAGCCTTGCTTGCAGGGCAACACGACAAATGGAAATTGATGCTGTGCAAGCACAGAGCAGCAACAGCTAAAACATTCCTGTCATCTTCAACACTCTTTTGGTAACCAAACCATAGCCACACATAGTACAATGACACCATTAGGATTTGCTGTACCTCTTATATAACAGCAAGCATTTCCAGTGGCCTTGCCACTGTCTTCCATGACTACCATGATCTCATAGGACAACAGCTCTGGTAGTAGCACTTTTGTTTCTCTAAAATTGAAACTTTTAAACTGCTTTACAAAAATCTGGTGCTGTCAAAGATGGTCAGATCAAAGTGGTACTGAACCTTCTTTTTGAATATTTTGTGAGCTGTTTTGATGCACAGCAGCATATGTGTAGAGGAGAATATGAGGCCAAATAAACAGGGAAAAGAAGTCGTATATCTTATGGGCAGTCTTCAGAAACAGAATCTTAATATTTGATGAAAGTTAATCAGTATTACGGTGAAGTTTTACATGTTTGCTCTCCACTGTGATTTTCCCATTATTCAACACTCTTTTTATCTGCAATTTTGTTTTAAACTTGCAGGTTTCCGCTACCTTTCCCATCTTTCATTGTTGGCCTAAATTTAGCCAAGAAGTTGCTCATAATTCTGCAGCTTTACTAGCAGGTAGTTTTTAATGAATTATGAATTTCCATTTCCTAGCCATGCTTTCCTCTTACTAGTTCCAGGACTATGTTTATGTGTAGACATTATAACTTTTAGAAATGTAAATTTAGATAGTATTTTTTTTCCTGTGTCTGTTTTTTGTGCAATTTGTATCCTTCTAAACCAATGTTTGTTACTCTGTGTTTGTAGACTCTCCTCAGATGTATGTAAATTGCATACAGGTGGAATATGATATTAAAGCTGAAGCTGCATATATTGAAGTCAATGGGGATAAGTCTTAGATATGGAATTATTTATCCACTTGATTTTTTGCAAGATTGAAACCTAAGATTGTGACAATTATTTTAAGCTTTTGTTTTGGTCAGTTAATGTTGAATGGGTTGAAGTTATTTATTTTAAAGGTGAATAAGTAGCTAGCTTATAATGGCTGAAATAGGGATAATAAGGGATAATTTTATATGCCAAATGATGTAAATGGGATAAGATCTTTAGAATTTTTTTTAAGAGAAATTGAGAACTTCATTGATAATTTTTATTTTTTTTTCCAGCTCATGTTTTTTAATGTGGCTGTAGTGGAGTTTTCTGTTTGATTGTAGAGAGAGAACCAGATTTGGAAGTTGCTTGCCAGACTTCATCAGGGAACTTGTTCATCAGGTTTTTTGTCCAGTTAGCATGGTTTCAAGTGTCACGAGTGCCAGTAAACCTGTCAGCTCAGTCTCATTTCTAAGAAGTACAAAGTACTTCAAAGCCTTTTATTTTCTGACATGAGCAAATGGAAAAGTTCAGTTTAGTCTGTAACCCCCAGCTTTATGAAGTCATTAAGTGGGAAGGCAGCAGCTCTGAGCTGCACAGCTCTAGATGGGGCATGTAGGGTAGTTCTAAGTTACCTCTGACACCCTGCTTTGAGTACTTGCCTGCAGGGACTGTGGGTGAGCGCTGCCACCACTTCACTGCCTTGAAGGCAGAGCTGGAATAATTGCCTCACATCAGTATTGCTGTGGGGTAGTGCCATTAACATGGAAACTCTTGGTTTAGCTTCACCATGGGCCCTTCCTACTGATTCATTCAGCAACCCAGCTATGATACGTGCAGGCTCTGGGCACCCCAGCAGGGCACTTGCAGGAGCTGGAAATACAAGTGCAGATGGAGTATGAAATGCCTGAAGCATGATCATGTTAGTTTACAAAATTAAGCCATAATCTATGGCAATCATAGGTGTAAACACAATTAACTTATTTTTCAGTTTGGGCAAAAAAGGATTTACTAATTTTATTGTCCAGGTTGGAACAACACTTGGGTTAATGTTCCTTCTTTTCAGTTCTCATTAGCCATAGTAATGATGGATTCCTGCCAAGCAATAAACAGTGCCATTCCCGATTGCTTTTGGACTTTTTTTTTTCTTACATTGATATAAACAGTGAAGGTAATTTTTGGTTTTAATTTTTGTTCATGCTCAGTGATCTTGGCCAGCTGAAGCCTTATGTCCCATTTAGTTCTGAGTCAAGACTGGGCTCAGTCATGCCTGTGAAAACTTGTCAGTTTTCCAGCCATTCACGTTCAGAGCCAAGGAATAGGAAAAATGTCTGCAGCTGAATGCTGCTCCTCCCCCGGATTGCTTTTGTCTCTTGTTTTGAGAACTCTCCTTGTGCAACGTGCTTTGGCTGTGACGTAGTGCTAACTCCAGAGAGGCTTTCTCCCTTCAAAGCCATTACTGCCTAGGGCATTCTCTCTGCCTCGAGAGCTGTTCTAATTATATAAAGAGAACTGGCTTTTCATATAAATAGACATAAAAATCACAGCCTGCATAAACTTTCATAAGAAAAAGCTAAGTGTCTGTCACTTGGTGTTGATTTCCACTGTATGCTTTCTGTATAAAAGGGATTTGTGGTTTTGGTTTCATACAGTGAGATTCTTTTAGTAGTTATAGTTTTGTTTTTCCCAGTCATAGGAATGGATATGATATAGTCATGCTGAAATGCCAAAATAGTCATTGCTGGTTTATAGTTGCAGGATTTGTTCTTAGAATGATATATTTTAGCTTCCTTGAGAGTTCAAGGAATACTTTCTTTATTAAAATACTACTACATCTAAGGAATAAATGGAAAATTTAAGTTGCCATTGAATGTCTGTGGAAGAGTAGGCATCTCTGAACAACATATTATTTTAGCTGCAATGTAGAAAGGCATTCTTTCCAGCTGGGAAGAATGTTAATGATGCCAATTACCCACTTTATGACAATGAATGAGGAAAGCTGGAATGCAGAGCTCTTTTTCTGAAGATGGTTTGACTGCATGAGTTATGTTGCAGTAACTTTTCGTAAGATCCATATTATAGGGCTGATTTTTAAACAATGCAACTCATTCTCCTTTATTCTGTCTTTGAAATGAAAGTGTTAGAAGTCAGATGGTGTATCCACTGTTGGGGGAGGAAATCCATAAATGATTATTCACTGAAGTGGTGTGACAAGTGGCATGAGACGGTAGTGGCAGTAAGGATGTTCTGAGGAATAAGCATTGGTTTGTGGCGTGGGCAATGATACTTGTTCTTTGCAGCAGGGCTGTGCTGGAAGTTCCCAGCAGTGGGGAGGTGCTTGTCCTCCCCCAGGTGACCAAGAGGGTCTGCACTGGATGAGTTGTTGTGGCATGAGCTCTTCAAAGGCTTCACTGTTGGTATTGCTGGTATAGGCTCCAAAGTGAGTAACTTATCTTCCTGCAAGGGTCCTTTGCTGAAGCAGATAAATCAAACCCCAAACAGGAGACGGCAATGTCTTTCCAAGAATAAATTACCAGATCTTGAGACTCCTTACATGAAGAAAAGCTCTGCTGAATGGCACAAAAGTTTTGCTTTTGGAAGCTGGTGAAGCTCTATTACCTTAAAATACACTGACTTTAATCTTAAAATATAACCAGTGTTCCACATGAGATTATAAACATTTTTTGTAGTCTCCTGCCTGCTGAGAGGGAAGTACAAACCCCTTGACTGCAGAAAGTGGCAGAGGATGGGGAAAAGACATCAGAATAGAAATTGTTTTTCCATGTGGGATCAGCAGTTTGAGAGAAGCTTGAACACGAAATGTAGAGGAAGGAAGTAGTGGATGTCTCACTGCTCTCATGGTGGTTATGCACACAAAACTGCATTTCAATTTAGAAAGAGTATGTTAGCGTGGGCTGCACTGATCAAATTAAAAACAGAAACCATAGAAATGTACTGTAAAACTTCTGCTTGATTAAACACTTTCTCTTATTCCCCAGCCTGCACACTGCCAGGACAGCCTGTTACAAACTGAGGGCTTGAGAACTCCCATCCAGGGTTCCTCTGCTGAAAACCTCTCTGACAAATTCTTCCCCTGAGTGAGAGTTCACCAGCAAATTCCAGTAATGCTCTGGGTAGTTGGTGTGTCGTGTAAACTTCTCTCTTAACCCCTGAACTCTGCTGTTTCTAATTTCAGCTGACCATGTGTGACAGGCCAGGGCTGTGGCTTATGAAGCCAGCTGCTCTGGGCTAGCACTGCAGCTGTGCTAGGCCACCAGGCACTGTCTCTCATTCCTTTTGTAAAGAAAATGTTTATTCATGTACTCTAGTCTTGAAATGACAGGACTCATGATGGAGACATGGCATGATTTGTATAAGCTTTCCTTTAGTTGCTGTGTTAGTTACAAATGTATGTATGGCACAATTTAGAGAAATGGATCAGTAATAATACAATGATTTCACTTTAAAGATAGTCTTCTTCTGGCTGCTGTTTATGTTTAGCTGCAGCAAAAACATAGCCATTAAAAAGAAAAAAATGGAGAAGGGCAGAAGTTCTACTTTTCCTTCCATATCTGGTCAAACTACTCCAGTTTTGCGAAATTTTTTTACAAATCTCTGGTTTCTATCATTGGCTTAGATTTGCTGTTGGAGACATTTATCTGACATTTCTGTTTAAAGTCCATCAGCATTCCATGTTTATTATTTAGATTTGATAGCTAGAGATATTAAGTCATATTTGAACATCACAACACAATTAAGTTCCACAATTATTTATGTTTCCTTTTATTCTTCATAAGTTATCTGTAGTTTTGCTGCTTTCTATGCAAATGAAAGAGAAAATAATTGATTTTTTCCCTGCATTTTATTTTCTTTACTTCTTCTGGCTTTTGGTTGAATTGAGTTTAAAAAGTAGCTGTATTCTTTTGGAGATAGTGTAGCTTTTTCTTTTTTTTCTTTTTTTTTTTTTTTTTCCTTATTCTAGGTCATGAGTCAGCTGTATTTCCAAAGACTGTATTTGGTGCTCATACTCCTCCCACCTCCTGGAAGTGAAGAATATTTAGAAGGAGAGATTTCAAAATACATTTTTAGTTCAGTAGTTTCGAGTGCTGAGCTTCAGTTGGCGTGGCCAAATTCAAGTTCGTAGCATCCAACCATACAGAAGTGACTCACCCTTAGCTAAAATTGCACATACCAGATATGGCATGTCTAGAAGCTATTTAAAATGCTACTTATTAATCTGCTCTATGCTGCCTATTGCTAGTTTAACAGTCCTACTGCCCTCCCTGTTTAAATAAGGTGCTTATTTACTTCTATTAGCAAGAAATGTTCACCTGTTTTCTACCCTCAAGACAAGTGTATTTTTTTGCATTGAGGTAGGCCTGTCCACCTGGTAGAGGATCTAGAAATACTTGAAGAACACTTTGTTTTTGATTTTTGTTTGTTTTATTTTGTTTATTCAGAGTTTGCTTATTTTGTTTATTCGGGTTTGTTTGCTTGTTTTGTTTTCTGGGGTTTTTGTTTGTTTTGTTTTTAATTTCTTTTTATACAAAGTCAAGTGTTTTTGTCTTTTTTTTTAATTTAAACTCTTACAGGCTTAGGAAGAAGGCTGTTAATGGTTTCTATTTCTAATTTCTCTATGGCCTTTTTTTTTTATGGTACACACTCACTGCAGAAGAAAAACTGAATAAAAAGCAAATCCAAAAACCAAACAAAAGGCAGACAACAAACAAAAGCCCTGTAGAAATGATGTACTTGCTGGTGCATATGTTGTTTGTAGTCTGATTTGAGTGCTGCAAGTTTTTCTGAGTCTTCAGATGACTATTAAGGTCATATGTAATAGAGAGAAAGGAAAAGGCTGTAATGAAGCTGTTTCAGTTTTCCTTCATGTAAGTGAAAAATAGAAAATGGACAGCAGGGCACAATGCTGAAATTAGAAAATATTGGAAAAAGGATTTCAGTGTTAGTATAAAAGAAGGAAGTACCAAAATGAAGCAGTTTTGTTGCTGTGTACCAGGAGTTAATGCTGACCTGCAAGGAAGGTGTGAGGCTCTAAGGACCTCAGAACCCTGACTTGCCTTTGTAGTAGAGAGGAGTTGAGGGATAGTGTGGTTTGTGTCCCCGCTGCTTGCAAATTTGTTACCTTCCAACCTTCCACTTCTTACAGAGTTTGTGTTTCTGTGGTTTTTTTTTTTTTTTTTTTCTGCAAGCAGCTTGTCTGTTCTGCTTGCCTTGTGCTCAGGCTCTGCCCCAGGTCGTTGATGTTTTGATGTTGCTCTGAAGAAAAGCTTAGACTGTGCTTCTTATTTAATCTTTGCAAATGTGTAACACGAGTCTATGAAGTTTTCTGTTTTAAAATACCAGCATCC
The DNA here is from genome assembly GCA_020086605.1 of Lanius collurio. NCBI lineage: Eukaryota > Metazoa > Chordata > Aves > Passeriformes > Laniidae > Lanius > Lanius collurio. The sequence goes on from JACBWW010000019.1 coordinate 10,983,732, forward strand.
CTTGGAAGTTTTCATAGTATAGCTAGAGTACATTTGAAACCTTGTACCAGGATCAATTACCACTTTCTTTATCTATTTAATAGTAACTTTCTTTAAATAATATGCTGTGACATCTTTATTATCCTTTAGTGATGAGGACAGTGAGCACAATAATAATTTTAAGCTTCAGTAGGTTAATGGAGTTAGACTTGTCACCATACATTATAAAAGCAATCAAAAGTGTTTTTAATGAGCTTCAGTTGAGTGTGAATCCCAGCTTTATACAGCTCAAACTAGAATGACCCTTAGAATGTGTCTTACTGTTGTGGAAACCCAGTAGAGAAGGAATTTCATCTTCTGTCACCAAATGCAGGCAGTTTGACTGTAGCTCTGAGTACTGCTTGTGTAGAGAAACAAAATGCATTGAGATTGAGGCCATATTTTACTTGGCCACCTTTTTTCCTGTCTCTGTGTTTGTCACGACTTAAAACTATGGCTAAAAGGAAATAAATAGAGTAAATCAAGGATTTTTTTGTTTTGCCACCAGTCAGATTCTGTGTGGTCAACTCAGGCAAAAGAGAATCTATAAACACTGTCCTATAGTGGTGACAATAGACCCTTATAATACACCAAGAAAAATACTATTATTTTAAGTCATGAAAATCTCCTGATTTGGCCTGTAAAATTTGGTTGCTTTGTACCAAGTCCCACTTTGCTCCCTTAGTATATTTATAAGGGATCCTGGAGGAACGACACAGTACTTACTGTAATACGTCTGCATTGCAGCTATTGCAGTGCAGGTGGATATAACACTGCTGAGGTTGGTAGGAGAAATACACAATCCTGTAGTGCCTGGGTATCTACAGATCCCAAAGTTTTAATCTGGTGGCTTTCCCAAGATAAAAGGTTTGGACCTATTTATAACCAAAGCTAGGCTCATGCCCAAACATACTGTGCTATTTTTCCTGCTTCAAAGGATGATGCATCTTTCCTAAACTTTGTTGCTGGTCTTGGTGATGTCTATACCTTGCCAATTTGCCTTTCTCTGTGAGGTCTTATAATGATGCATCTTATTTTGTCCAATTCATCTAACCTAAAATATAAAACTACTCCATCTGTGGAGAGGGAGGAGAGAAAGAGCTTACTGAAATAACTTATCTAGTGACAAGCAAGGAAACATATCATCATTGGGTAAATATTCTTTGATGTTGCTTGCCATTGCTCTTAAGGCATTAATCCTGCCTGTTTGTCCTCTGTGTGTTGTCTCTGAAGAAGTTTCTGACTAATTTAATGTATTTTGATTCTAGATTTGTAATTATAGTGTTGCAGTTGCACGTAGGTGTGGTGATAGTTTAATTGTAATTCTTCTGTAATTGTAGTGGTAAAGTACCTTCCTTTCAAAGTCCTTTTCTGAGATGGTCATTTTATGAGTAGCTTATTTGTCTTGAAAACTTTTATTACTTGTGTTTCACAAAAGGAGACTTTAAAAATGAATTCTATCAAAGTCTTTAGGCTATTTGGGATATCATTACTCTGAAAATTAGTGTACTGAGAAAATGATTCAAAATCTCCAATTATACTGCACTGAGATCATCACCTTTGTAATAGTTCAAATTTTACATGTATATAGTAGATTTATTTTGATGCTCAAATTACATGTGACTGGTGCGGAGGATCATGTATGGATTTAAAACTCAGGTTTGGACCATGATCTCTGGAGCTCAGCAGATCTGAATTGACTTGAAGTTGCAAGCTAGAAGATATGGCTTTTCTGTGTATTTAATTTCTAATTCAGTTGGGTGAACATATTTGCTTGTCAATCAGTCCCTGAAAATTTTTCATATCTCACTGTTTACAGTGTTATTCTCTGTTCTGCAGATGCCAATGATCTGTTATCCACATTCCTGCTAACAGCCTTCGCTGTTCCATGGTTTTTTTCTTCCCTTTCTCAAATGCCAACAACTCTTTCTCTCAAATTTTCCAGCTAATTAACTTAATTAGGTTAAATCATGGTCTCGGAGGCAGTGATACTGAGGAACCTTTTCTTGGCAGTTCTTTTTCTCTTGAGCAGTTCCTGTGCTTGTTCTTCCTGCTTCCCACCACTTGTTTTCCCTGATGTAGCACATTGTAACCAGATTCATGCAAATCAAAGAATCTCTCCTGCCTTTTTAAAGCACCAAGCAATTAATTCAGTGCTCAGCTTCACGGAGTGGCTCCACAAATGGTTAATTTGGCACAACTGAAGGTGGCAGCAAGTGGGTGAGTGAGCAGAAGCTCAAGACTAGCAGGGATGTGGGAAAGACCTGAGCTACCCCTGCTGCTAAAGGGGAGAAATCCTTAAGGCCTAATTTTGTCAGAATTTCAGAAGGAAGGCACCCCAGAGCTTGGTGCCTTTTCACATGTTTTCAGATGGTTTGATGCTAAACACTCTGCTCCCTCCCATCAACCAACCTTCAAATAAGCAAACAAAAACCCCCCAAGAAGAACCAAATTTTACTTTACAGAGCTTGCAGAACTTTCTTTACTTTCTTCAGCACCATATTCTGGTCTGAGTGGGACTGCCTTAAATATCCTCACGGATTTGTACTTTGACTTCCTCCCAGTTATGCCATACACTCACCTGAACTTCCATCAGTACCTCTACTGATTTAAGCATTCCCTTTCTCTGTGCTGATGGCACCGAGGAATCATCATGGCCCTTGATGATGCCTTGCTCATGTGTTAGCACAGTGAACATGTGCAGGTTAATTTCTTTAATGTATGGCACAATTAAGGGGTCATAAGAAGGTAGAAAGACACCACTCAAATTTGCACTGTCACTGGAAGAGGTACTCTTAGAAATACAGCTGCAGGTATTTCTTGCTTGGTGTACTTGGCCTCTTCAGGAATTCTGTTTTTTCAGTTTTTTCAATAAATAGCTCCATAGAATGCCCGACATAAAATAACAAAATTGATCATGTTTGACAGGTGAAGTTTGGAAGTTTGACTTTCCATTGGAGTGGATCTCCTTTTCAGTTTTAATGCTCTAAAAATGCTGTTTGGGAGTAGGGTTAGGTCCATGTTATCAGTCTCTGTTGTTCCTCTCTTGAATAATAGCCCTGGCATGTGTTGCTCTAGGCAATGCTCTGGTGTGTGCCTGAGTATAGCAACAACTTTTTAAGTATTAATTTTTTTAGAGGCTTTGTTTTGTGTGTAGGCTGTCCTGATGAGGGTTGATGAAGAGCACTCCTCCTTGAAAGTAGCTGTGGGAAATCAATGGGAATTGTCACCAACAAAAAGGGCAGAGGTAACATAGCCAGCCAGTTTATTTGAGGGTTTGTTCTGTGGTGCTGTGTCTTCCTGTAAAGCACTGCACTGATGTGAGTTAAAATGTAGCAAAAGAGAGCAAATAACTGTTTTGGTATGAAAGAGGTGGAAAAACCCTTATGTCTACATTTCTCATTCCAAGTGCTGGCTTCAGCAAGTTTATTCCAATCTCTCTAAATCCCTGCAATATGGGTGGGATTGAAGTTAAAAACCATATTGCTTAACAAGATTACAATGGTATTTACCCTCATTACCTGGACCCTGTGAATGTGACTGGGTCACCAAGTCACCGGTGTGTTTGATTATACTGCACTGAGACTAATTGCACTGTGGTAGAGCAGTTGGAAGCCATGAAAAGGACCTGTTTCTTAGAAGCTTTTAGTGGTAGCTGTGCTTTGTGACTTTCTGGATGAGCACTGGTTGAGTACAATATCTGCTTGTCTGCAGATGCAAGGACACAATTCTTTATTTGTGTTTTGTGATTGGGGTGAAAGAGCACCAAGTCTTTTTTTTTTCCACCCCTCCCCCTTCTCTAAAGTGAACTTTGAAGTCACTCTAGTTGTGCAAAAACCTAAAGATTTGGTTCTGGAGAGCAATTTAGAAACCTAAATATTTTTTCTGCTTGCTTTCAAATTCTTAAGCCTTTGTTTACTTTATCCATGGCCATCATATATACGATTTTGTCTGAAATAATGTCTTTGTCACATAATTGCTCTTTAAAAGCAAGATGAAATATGGATGAGTTATTGGGGAATTTTCTTTGTAATTCCTCTCCTCCTTTGCCACATGGTTAATAAATTTTGATGCATAACTGTGGCCTCGGCATAACTGAAAGATTTCTCTGATCTCCTTGCTCTCACACCCCATTTTCACCAAGGCTGAATTCAACTTTGTGTTTTGTAATTTGGCTGTTCTTTGGGAGCCAAAATATTAAAGGACTCGAAGCACTATATTACAGCAGGTTTAGGGATGAGGGGTTAGACCCTGCTCCCTCCAGCTGCCTGTGCCTGTGTCCTGTCAGCTGGAGGTGCTGGCAGCACAAACCGTGTCTGCAGGCAGAGCCCCCCTCACTCTGGGGCTTTGCTGGCAGTGTGTGACCATGCCAGGCTCTGCCTGGCAGAGCATCTGGTGGGGTGGGACCTGCAGACAGTAATATCTGTAACTACCTCAGTATCACTTGATTTTCTCTTTGGAGGTCCTGGTTTTGTTTGCTTTAACTTTGCCTCTTTTAGTCTGCCCTTGAAAATAAGATGCAGTAAAGTGAGTAACAGAGAGAATAAACTTTGTCTTCCATATATTTTACATGAAGAAATAACATCCAGTATTTCTAACATTAAATCTTTTAGTAATAATTCTAGTGGCCTAGAATTTCTTTCCTAAGTGAAGAATTTAGTGTATATTTCAATGCATATGATTTTTTTCTTTATCAAAGATAATGATAATTAAACACCGCTTTATAAAAAACTTTATTATTTTCCTATTCATGTAAATCTTTATATAAACCAATTTTTATCCACATCATCTTGTGAATATCATACTTTATTTTCATTGAATGTATTTTGAAAGGTTTTTCAGTCTCAGTATAATCTCTGGAGTCTTTTGTTCTTGAAGCATTATTCTTTCTCATCTATATCTTTGCTTTATATGCACTGACATACTAATCCTGCCAGATCGGAGATTTGTAATCTTGTTCTTGCAGAGCATTTAAGTACTAATGGCTTCATAGCAGCAGAGATAAAGAGCTGGCACCTTTTAGTATAGACTTGCAGAACAAGGACTTCTGATTTTTACAGAGCTGAGCAAATTCTTCCTGTCAAGGGATATGCAAGAGTAGTGCTGGTTTATAACTATGGTAACCAGCAGTGGATTGATCCTTAAAAATCTCATAGTTTGCCCTTTTATGTGCTATCATGCTTACACTGACAAATCTTCCCTCAGCAAAGCTCAGGACTGCTTACCCCAACTGAACTTTTGTTTCTCTCCTCCTTTCCCACCTCTGTTATCTCACAGGCAGTTGACTACAGGCTGGAGTCTCATCCTTGCATGCTCTCTATGAGCAAGGCAATGGTGTAAAATCTGGGGTTTAGATGCTTTAATTCAGAAGACTGGGTGAGTTTTACCACTCTAGCCATATCTGTGTTCAATGAACTTGGAGGTTTTGGTACAGGATGGTCCAGTATTGACCTCACAGTGTAATTGAATTTTTTTCTGTATTACTAGTGTATCTCAAAATAGATCTTCTTGGAACTACCTCAAAATTAGCCTACTTGCTTTCTCTATTTTATATTTCATCTTCCTTTTCTTTTTTCACTCTTTATGTGCATCCTGCATGCATGCTTGTGTGAGCAGGGACTGATACCACTAAGTGGTGTATAAGGTGTTGATACACCTTTATTAGATTAATGTATTTTCACCAGATGTCTTAAGAACTTCATTGAATCCATTTGAAAAAGAGATGACTTATATGTATAACTGAGGGCAGAATCTTCAAGTATGTTTTTCTTACAGATTCTCACATTTTATATAATAATATATATTACACTAAATAATATATTTCACTTAGCATGAATGCTTCATTCTAAATCATCACAGACAAATGTATGCGTGAATATTATATGAAATATGATTGTTTCTTTTGCTTGTGGACTCTCTGAGATGAGAATTAGAAATATTTCTTCATATGGCTAATCGCCTAAATCCACAGGATCTAATTTATGTGGCTGAGTATGGATTCAGCAGTCTAGTTTTAAGCATCTGCTTTTGGCTGTACTGATCCTTTAGCATTCTTCTCTTATTTTAATGAGTAGTTTAACCTTTTAGTTGCTACTTCTTTTCAACTGGGCTCATTTCAAAAGGAAACAGTTGCACACAGTTTCATGAAAACAATTATTTTTCTTCATATTCTCCCTGAGAACAAAATAATGACACATGAATGTGTGCCATTTTTTTTTGTCACAGGACCAGATAAAAAGTGGTCAAAATCTATTTTAATATTTTTTGTTCAGCTTTAAGTAGTTTTCCACTGTCCTTTTCACACAGCAGAATAAACCAGACCCATCTGATGCAGAGCCAAGAATAACAGTAATGCCTCCTCTGTCTTCTCCGTTCTCCTTCCTCTCTCACAGAAATAAGAACAATATTTTTCTTTATTATTTGGTAAGCCCAAACAAGTTAAGGCCCTGCATCAAATATTTTTTGAGCCTTTTAACATTTCTGAAGAATGATAACACATTTAGTGTTGATAATGTGACAAATAGTTTACTTATGTCATGCTTGTAAAAGTTTCCGTTGCCTTTATTGGTGGTTGGAAACACTGCCAGAATGCCTGAGTAATCACTGGAACAGCTATTGGGCTGCAGATGAAGTCAATATTTGCTTGTGCTTCAAGTTGTGGTTATGTTTGTGTGGGAGCTTAAAACAGTGTCAATAAATGATATGAAGCTGCCTTTATGTGGAGCACAAGAGTAACTAAGGCAATGTTCACTGTATTGTAATTGTACACTAGAAATATGCTCCTTACTTTCTCCTGAAACATGACACTGAGCTAAATGTGAATTTCACTTTAATAGTTAGTGAAGTCTCAAGGGTTTAAAGAGTGAAAAAACATTAAACTAAAACTTAGTATTCCATCCTAATAAATCTGGCCAGAAAAATTTTTTGTTGATGTTCCAGATTACTTTTTTTTTATTGTTTTCTCTTTGTATTAAAACCCCAAATAAAAATACATACTGGGGTGCAACAAAGGAAAAACTTTTGAGGTGTATCTGAATTCTAGCTTCTGGTCCAGATTTCACTTTTGGAGAGGATATTAGGGATGAGGGGACTGGACTGGAAAGGACATGTTCAGTGTTCGTTCCTGCTGCTTGCAAGAGGAACAAAGCAGGACTTGTCAATATTTTAATTGTACATTGAAGTAAGAAGATGGAGGGGAACAGGGAGGGAAGAGACTCTGGTGGTATATTCTGCAACACGAATTTGCATATATATGAGATCTCTGGTGTATGAACAGCAGCTTCCACAGCCATCTGTTCTTTTGTTGGGGCTGCAGCAACTTGCATCAATTTCAAATATTCACTGATGTGGGCTAAACATGTTTAATAAGCCCCTGCTGAAACCATAGGTTACAGGAAGTCAATCCCATATTGTTCCTAGACAAATCTGGATGATTATTGTGGTGTACATCCAGTCAGCAGGCTTTTATCCAAGCTTTTTTATGGGGAAGATTGTGGCTGTTTTGACATGTTTATCTGCTTGTATTGGCATATTTAGAGATCAGGGAGTTTTATTGCAGGGAGAGGAGGAGTTCTGCTGTAGCTGGGGTCAAGAGCTCTGCCCTTTTAAGTGGGCAAAATCTAGGGAGGGAGTAGAGGTTAACAATGTGATGTGAAATTTCTTTAAAAAGGAATAATGGATTTGAGAAGGATACCATCAAAATATCTCTCAAACTCAACCTCTGAAACTCTGGTAGTGTCCAATAGCTGACTTGGACTGTCCGGTGTTTAGACTAGGAGTTTGTAATTGTCTCTTATCTGCCAGACAGCCCTATGGCAAGAGGGTTATGATGCAGACATCTGGTTCTAATGCATTCTGCATCCCTTCAGATAAAATCCATCTCTTTTGTTGTTCCTATAAATTAATATTAGGAAATGATTTAGCCCAGATCCTATCTTATTGAATTTTACCAAGTCCCTCAAGCAAAACATCCAAAACAAAAAAAGATTGTTAGAATGCTTGAAAGTAACTTGTGTTGGCTATTGATAAATCTCTGTGGTATGGGAAAGGATGGGCCCCTTGGCTTCATTATAATTATGCCTTTTTTAGTTTTGCTTGTCTGTGTTGTGTGTTGTCACCACCCCTCTTTCAGATTCCTGTTTCATTTCTCATTCTGGAAATATGAAATATTCAGGCAGAAAACCTAAATTGAATGTTACTTTCTGGGGGAATACTGACTTGAATATCTTTTGTCTTCAGACTTTTACTCTGGGCTAAGATAAAAATGGGAAGATAATAGTTTTATCTTTAGTTCATGTTAGCTTTCTCCCAATTTCTGATTTTCTGTAGTTACCTCAGATTTCAGAGTATCTGTCTGTAACTGTGAATGTGTTGTCAGAAGTTGCTAACAAGCATGTTTAAGTGTGAAAACTTAAGTATCAATGTTTTTAATCAAACTCATTCCTAAATTATCATAGGCTGTGAGTGAATAAGTATCTAGTTTGCCATTATAATTTTTCCAGTAATGTCCATGTTGGAGAGAACTATGACCCAGTGACCAAGTGACCAGGTGTTTCAGTGTCTAAAATATAGCAGAAAGACTGAATTGCAGAACTCAAGCAAGGAAAGAATTCTTCAGATCTGAAAAATATCAGGATTATGGCTTATATTTTTTCTTAAGCTTATATTTATAAATTTCTAAATGCAATGTTGTCTTTTGAACTTCCTACCATAATTTTCTTAAAGGTGTTTAATCTAAGGAATGTAAAGTATTACTCCATGACTGGTGGTTTATTTAAGAAAGTTTTGAAGAGGGTGTAAACGTTGTTGCCTTACTTGCAGACATATAAGCAATATATAGCATCTTAAAATACAGGAAGCTCCTTATCAAAATAAACGGCATGGTGACAATTTATTTCATACTAAAATCAACATCTATGAAAAGACTAATAAATTCATGACTAAATGAGAATCTTTCAATCATACACAATCAAGCCTTATGTAGCTGCTGAAAATATTTATGGTAAATTCAAATTATTTTGACTATTTGTGCTCTGCAGGATTCAGTTATCGTATAAGAATTAAGACTTTGTCAATCCAATTAAAACAAAATTAATTTTTCCTAACCCTGAAATTATGAAGATGATAGTTTGATATAGTTTGGAGGAAAGTGTAGCTGATGATTGCTTTTGATGGGAGTGACAGCTCAGTGTCCCTTTTTTCAAAGGATCCACCAGTGTAGAAGGCAGTTGCTGGACATAAGTATAGAAGTTCAGCAATTTGAAGTTGCTTAATTAATGTAGGCTATCATAAGTCAGTAGATGTATGAGCATATCCAATGTGATAAAGATTTTCAGACGGTGTTTTGAAAGATATTTTTGATTTATAATTGGTTGCCAAAGGTTTTTGTGTTCTTGCTGTCCCCATGCAGCTGATCAGACCTCAGTGGAGTTTTTGCTGTGTAACTTTTAGAAAATCAATCAAAAACTAAGTAAATGGACTTGTTGCATTGGTAACTCTATCCATTTAGTGAGGGGTTAAAAAGGAGAACTGGTGCTCTTGAACACCAGCATGCAGTAGCTGGAATAAACAGACAAAGCCAAAGATGTTTGAATAGTCTTTGAAAGGGATTTGTAAGAGTTAGTGTTTATTGTAAACATTTCAGTTTTAACTGAATTGCATCTAGTTACATAGAAAAATTAAATGTATGTGGCTGATTTGTATTTAATCATGAAGCAACCCAAAGTTACACTGATGAACAAGCAGTTGTACATGCACAATTTAAGCCTCTAGGTCATGAGAATCAGAGATTTTAGGTTCTGGTATTAATCTGATTTCGTGTTCTAATTTGCATATTAATGAACTGGCACTGTCATTTACATATATGACATGATCTCTAACATCAGGTCTTAGCCTAACAGCATATTTCCTCAGCAAGGAGCCAAATGACAAGGAGCTTTAATCTTACAAATGCTGGAAGCCAATGCACTAGAATTAGATAAAATCTCTACTGTGAGTAACTGGAGGAAAGTGACCCTGCCACCTTTCAGTCTGGAAAAGCTGTTTGTAATTTCTTGGAATGACTCCCTTCCCACAAAGATAATATTTGGAGATAATATTGAAGGTTAGCACTCCTACATATTTTAGGTCAACGCTCTTTTGTAGCTGGATGTCATTCTGTGTTCTCTGTAGTTCAAATCCTGGAGCAAATCAGACCAAGAACTTTGTTCAGCAGCCCTCTAGAAAGGCTTGTCTTTAGCTTCCTTTGGGAAGAGGATGATTCAGTCCCAAGCACCCATGTTAGGGTGCTTCTTTTAAAGTGGTGACAAATCCCCCCTTCTGTCCATCCCCAGACTCTGGGGATGTGTGTGTGCACAGGCTGTGCCTGGGCTGGCAGGAGCAGGGCTCAGAGCAGAGCTGGAGGGCTGCCTGGGCATGGGATGTGGTGAGGGACAATAATCTGGACAGTAATGATGGGGAATGTGTGCTGTGAGGGGCTCTGTGTCTGGAGCAACTGGGAGACAGTCCCACCAGTAGACTTGTAGACGCTTGTGTGGGATTCATGGTTTGGGAATACTGAAGAAGTGGCTGTGCCTCTATTTTGAATTATCTCCTTTTCCCAAATACAGTCCTTGTTTATACTTCCAATAAAATTTCCACACTTTTCACAGTCTGTTGTAAATAAAGAAATTCAGTCCTAGTTTGGTCCAATCTCCATATACTGCTCTCCCTGGGTTTCTACTGTTTGTTCTTCCCAATTGTTCTTGTTGGTGTTTGGCTGCGATCTTTGGTCTGGATTTGCCTTGGAAAGGTGAAGCCCAGCTTCTGCTCCAGTAGGTTTTAAGGGATGCTGAATGGAAGATGAATGTACCACAGACTTTCCAGGACTCAGAAAAGACTATGTGTAGAACTACAAAATATCACTAGAGTAGAATTATTCTGATTAATTCAGGACTTTTATTGCATTTTTATACTGTTTTGAAGGGCCTGAGGTAAAAAGCCAGGCAGTGGCTGATACCCAGCCTCTAGAAAAGCAAATAGGAGGAGGAGGTGCAAAGGAGAAGCACATTCAAGATTTTGGTTTCAATGATGAAAAGTTTAGATGGAAATAAAGGATGTTTCTTGGTACCTTACCTGACCCAGGAAGAAATGTGAGACTCAAAAAATTGATATAAAAAATTTAATGAATATGACTGACATGAATACTTGTATTATTTGACTGGTGTGTTGCAGAAGGGTGTTTCTATTTTTTTTTTTTTTTTTTTTGTTTGTTTGTCTATTTTATTTTTGTTCATTGTGTCAAGGAAGTCTGGAATGTTTTCTGTGAGATAATGAACAGCTGCTTAAGGCTTATTTTCTTGGCTTTTCTAATATGATTATTGTTTTGTTAGATCTCTTAGTCCCTGTAGAGTTGACAAGAGGTGAAGTCTCATTGTTACAGTTTGTTTAGGAGCTCTAAACATGACCTAGGATTTTACTTAGGTATAATAACCATGGAACAAAAGCACAGATGCTACATCCCCTCCTTCTCACCTCCAAATGTTCTGCATGTAAATAATACCTTCCTTCCCCCCTTTCCAAAACAGGAACTCTGGTTGTAGTTCTAGTGTTTTCTGGTTAGGGTTCATTGCCACAGCTCTTTTCTGCACAGGAATGGTTATAGACTGTCCTGACATGACTTTTGATGATGTTTCTGCTTTGGGTACTATTCAGCTGATTTAGTTACGTGCTTAACTAGTAGTGTCTGACAGATCAAACCCAAGCATTAAGGTCTAATTTTGTGGGTTTTTTCTGTTCTGTTTTGGGCTTTTCTCCCACTCCCTTAATTCCCTCTCTTGGGAAGTGCTGCCCAGCTCCTGGCTTTACTCAGTCCCTGACAGCAGTGGAGTGATAAAGCCTTTTCAGAGCCAGCAGAATGTCGGGTGGTAGTCAGATGCTTCTCACTGGAGCTTTATTGGCTGTAATAAATATATTTGGGTCCCATCATCAAAAGTTCAGGCTTTTTATTTATTGGCAACCTAATCCTAATCACGAGGCCAAAAGAACCCCCTGCATGTTGGAGGACTGAGCCTAAACCTGGTATCTTTTGACCAGAAGAATGTTATTTAAATTGCTGCAAGTTTTAGGAGTCTGGCACATCCTAATGTCTCATGTTTGTTTTAATATTTTAATGAACCCAAACAACATAAAATAACCTCAATTAGTAGCTAATGGGAAATAAATCTTTATTGTTGTCAGATAAATATGTTCCAAGAGAAACACAAATATTCTTCCTAGCCTACTGAGACATTTGATAATAAAATGTTTCCTCAGAATGTCTCTTTGCATTAGTATTTAACTGTCTGATCTGCAAAGGATCCAGCCAGAACATGGGAAAAGAGAAGTGCATCACACTTAGGGTATTATATTTTCTTCATTATCGAAGGTACTGAACTGTCTTTCAGTAGAATTTATAATAATGCTCCATCAGTCCAGTCTTTTTTTAGGAACTATTGAAACCTTATGAGTGGCTTCATGCCTATTTCCCATGGCAGCAAACTGTGTTAAAATTAATGCTCACATTATACTTCAGAAGAAGATTGATACAATTTTGTTTTAGATAGGATATTCTGTTTTGATCCACATAGCAACACTTGTCATTTAAGTAATGAGCCTGCCTGGTACCTCATTAAAGACCTTTTGTACTGAAAGACGGCAGAAAATGGCAGCATGTGAAATAACATAGGCATCACTGAATAAGTCAATTTTCTAGAATGCTTGAAAGTGGGACTAAATGCACCTTCTATGGAGGACAGATACCAAGTCTTATTGCAATGAACTATGTCAGAAATAGGCTGACTGATGGGACCTGAACTGACAGATGTACTGAAAGATATAATATCCTTATTGTTTAATCATGTGGATAGAGCAGAAGATGGAAACATTGAGAATAAGAAGATTACAGTAAGAGCTACTGCTTAATCTGAGCAATAGCCTCTGAGGCTTCTTAATTTAGTAGGGGAATTGTATAGATGCAGTAAGTCTGACAAGACAAATAAAAGAATAAAGAATCTTGTAAGTAAGTGAAATTATAGATTTTAATTTCTGTTATTCTACAAGGGATTGAAGAAAGGGAAATAAAAAGAGGCAGGGGAAAAAATGTGCCCTATATTACTGCTGTTCATGATGTAGGAAACATGAATGAGTCTACAATGTGCCATTTTTTGCTTTTGGAAGCATATTAATTTCAGGCTTGGAATCTCCAGCTTTGACTGAATCAAGAGAACTGTGCTGCTGATTTACGTAGTTTGTGGTGAAATATTGCCTTGGTGTCAAAAAGCCTCAGCTAGGTCTGAGGAAAACATGGTGAATCCCTGTACCACAGGGCCTGTGGTTTAAAAGTTTGCAGGAAATTAAAGGGTGTAAAGACCTGCTTGAGGGGTGTATGGCTGCTGCCCGTAAGGATGTGTGTTGGGTAGGCAGGACTGAAGCAGCTCAGTTTTAACCCAGGGGGGTGATGTGGGATGGGTGGGAGTGGAGTGACGAAAAAAGCAGTGGGTCTTAACATTCTGATCCTAATTATGTTAAAATGTAAACACCCTAAAAAAGCCATGTTTTTCAATGAGCATGCTTGTGTGGGAATATATCAATATTATACTTGTGGCCACAGAAACCTGGACAAATAAATGCAAATAAAGGTCAGCAGTCTACTAATAGGTACAGGGACCTCAGACAAAGCTTTCCCTTATGTACTGCAAGATTACACTGCTTATTATCTTGTGTTTGGAAAATCATAAATTAGTGTAATTTTTACAAGCTAGAGAATCATATAAGCTATTTATTATTATTAATAAAAGTCAGTAATGTTGGAATCTGTGTGAACAGAGGGCTTTTATTCACTCATCTGTCATTCAGTTGTTGAAAGTTCACTTAAACAATTCCAGCAACTTTTACATGTTCTAGGAAACATCTAAATTACATCAGAAGGAAAGGTATTTTAGGAAATTTAATTAGATACCAAAGCATGCAGGTGCTTGTAATTTAATTGCTGAAAAAGGAGGGATTGCTAAACAGCAATAATTTTTTTTTTATTCATGAGCTTTTGCTTAATGCACAGAGGTTCCATGAATGCTAGGTAGCAGAGTTTTTAGCCAAAATGTTAATTATCAATGCAATAGACAGTTAAAAACTATAAAGGCTTTTAAATCTTCTAAAGTCTATGGTATGTATATGATGCAGTAATTTAAATTCTTCTTCATATTATTATGATGAACCTGGAAAGATTTCTAATCCATCCAGTTCCAGAAAATCTTGTGCCTTAAATGAATTCCTGCAGTGTTGAAGACTTGTAGGTCATAAGCATTCAAACAATACAAGCCAACCCACGCCCCCCTCCCACTTCTACTATGCTTTCCATGGTACATTTTTAAAACTTGCAGCTTCAACTTTTTTTGTTTTTAATTCCTCTCAGTCCTATGCTCTTCTCATCCCTTTGTCTTCCTGTCATCTCTCACTCACCTCGTGTCTGTGCATTTTTCTGAGCTCCTGACCACAAAAGCCTGGCTTGAGTTGCCTTTGGAGGAAGTGGTGAAAGGAAGCATGACTGTATTATCATGGGGAACCACAGAAACTTAGGATCCTTCTGTTGCTGCTGAAATCATCTTTGTAATTACAGTAAACATTCATAGGATTTGGCAATTTAAGATAATTTTTCTTTCACCTAGATGTCTTCTCTGCTTGTAAGGTGAGGACTTAAGAGTTCTTGCATTGAGTGTATTGCTTTCCAGGCTGTAGCCACATCCCTGCCCAGAATAACTTCAGGACTCATTCTTTAATGTATAAAAATGGATCTAAAATATGTTTAATTAAAGCTTGTAGAACTGATGATTTCATCTCCCCTTTCCTTTCCGTCTATTATCACAAAAAGTGGAGGGATGCCTTCCCCAGGAGGGCTAACACCACTTTTTGGTTCACTTACTGCCATTCTGACTTGCCTGAATTCAGTACTTTCAGTACAGAACCATTATCCCTGCCAGGGAGTGCCCTGCAGAAAGAAGCAGAACCAGAATGTTGTTGTATTTCACAGTTAAATGTAATAAGACTCCATTCATCCTGAGAGGAATTGTTCTGATTGTGGTGTTTGGACAGCCATTTTAGAACATGAAAGTGTTTCTGTGTTGAAAGATGAGAGGAAGAGTATATTAATGAAAAGATGGTTCGAGACTAATTCACTGCCCAAGCATTTTGTGACTGAATGATTACTGAAAAATGTAGTTAAAAGCCTTCAAAGCCACCCATCTCACTGAAGTTGCTGCCACTGGAGCTGGTGTGTCTGAGTGGTTTTGTGGGTGTTTGTGCTTGGCCAGCTTTGCAAACACAGTTCCTTTAAAAACTCACCTATTTTCTGTAAGTGTCATTTTGATATCCAAGAGTTTCACACTAATAGTGATCCCTCTATTATTACTTTTTTGGTAAAAATTAATTATATTAAAATATCGGAGAAAAGGTTCTCAATTTCAAAACTGTGGTACAGAGGAAAAAAACCCTATTTATTTTCATATTATTTTTCTTTAAATTTGGTTATGTCTCTTTAAAATTAGAACTATAATAAAGAATGATTAACTATTAAGTACCTATAATCCTAAACTGCTTTGCTATCTGTATTAAGTTTATTGCAATAAAATACACAAAATATTTGTATTTCAGGAAAAATGAGATGAAGGAAAAATAGATAAAGTGTAAAAAAGTGACTCGTTACCTGGATACAAAATATAATTACTATGCAAGCACCAACAAAATAATTCATTCTCTGAATGGTTTGATTTGTCAGTTCTCAGTGTTTATACAATTAATTCAGAAAAATATAGCCTCCATGGGATTATAATATTCAAAACAGGTTTTGAACCTCTGATAGTGTAGGCTTTTAAATGTTTATCTCCAAATAATGGGAGTAGTCAACATAGTGCAGACAAGTCTTTGGCCTACAGCATGAGCAGAGTCAAATTTTCTCTGGTTGTTAGTATCATTACTTACATCAGATATGAATAATCATGTGCTCAAGAGTTACATTAGCAGGGGAAAAATGAAGCCAGATGATTTAAACTGGGGTTTTGTGTGTTGAGAGGTATTGTGATTATGAACAAAGCTCTTAAAAATAATTCTCAATAAATTTATATATAAAAATCTTGCTTACAAATAAATGTATATAAAATTATTTTATTTCTGTATGTTATTGTTATTTTCAAATGAGATATAGATAGAGGATCTGGAGAGGGAGATGTCATTCCTGAGACATGGATACACTTCAGCAAGTTATTTCTGTAAACGTTTTTTAGAGCTGGGCATGGTAAGATTTCATTGTAAAGAATCTTTTCCTACCCTTACCTTAAGGCTCTTTCTTAGTGTACTGTGATACAGAAATAGGAAACCTTTTGTTTGCTTCGTTTCTGAATTCATATAAGAAATCCCCAAAACAATGAACAAGGAGTAAGTGCTTGCCAGCTTTTATTCTGATGTGATCTACTTTGAATTCCTGCCTAAATACTGATGCAATGGAGAGTCATGTCCATCAGCTGTGCAAGAAATTTACAGTTATAAAGTGCACCTGTTGTATTCTTTCTGTCCCCTCTGCCTTTGTGAGAAAAAGTTGTTGACCTATGGCTGTTTTCATGGAAAACTCTACAGCTGGGATGATCAATCTTTCTTGCCAACTATTTAATTTCTACATTTTTGTGCTGCATAGAGTTGAAGTGTTTAGTTTGATAGCTCAAGTGCCTTTTTTGCTTGGTTTAATTTTACTGTTTTTTTTCTGGGGAGCATTGGGCTCCAACACTTGTTGTTGGGCTTTTGTTTTGTTTTGTTTGGAGGTTGTTTGTTGGCTTTGGTGATGATACTTCTGTGGAAAAGTCCAGTTCAAAACTACATATTTAAAGCCAGGAAAAATATTTTTTAAAAAGATCCTGAAACAAATATGTCATATTATGCTTAAACCCAAATAAGTATCCATCAGTGGAATCTACAGTATCTGCTTTGTAAAAACAGAGTCAGGGAGGGTAAACTGGCAAAGAATGGTTTCCTTAGACCATAGAGAATGATATCAGTGAAGATTCAGTTCATTTATGTCTTTGATAAAACCAATGGACTATTTCCCATGTCCTACATCTGGTATTCTGAAGAAGGGGGATGAGGAAGACATTATCAGCAGATAAGACTTGATAAGCCATAAGCAAAATGCATGTAATCAGCTCCTAGGAACATTCCAGTCATTTAGTGCCCCCAATCAGGGTTTATGGTTCTGTGAGATCAGTGTGAAGGTTACTAAAGTCATTGTGAAATAAAGAAAAATGGAGATATTTAAAGCAGATTTGTAGTCATTGTGAGATGTGGTTTTGTAATTAACTTGTGCTGTTTTCTATTTATGATCACAAAAAACACACTGAATCTGTAATATTGATTGACACAGAGCAAATTGAATCTATTTACCTAATCTTCTTAATAGTCTCTGCATTAGATGGGGGCAAGACAGCTGAAGGTAAGAAGGTAAATCAAAGCAGCTGTCTGCTTCCTTTTGTGACATAGAATTCTAGACTACAAAGGGTGTTTCACTGCAGGTCAACTTATTTCATAAGGCAACCTAAAGAGACACTGAGAGAAAAGCTCTTGTTCATTAGAAAACAACTTTAAAAATACTGCCATAAAAATCCCTGAAAATCACTGGTTGGAGTAAGATGAATTAAGATTTACATCATAGTTAAGTCTCATTAAGTTTCATTATGTTTCTTATGTTCTTACTGAAGATTTATAAGAGCCATTAACTTACATGTTGCAATTCTATGAAAATGGATCCTTCTGAAAAGAAAAATGGTTATTTTTTTGGTCGGCTTAATGCCAATTTATATGTGGCACATATTCAAGGCTTTTATAATCCTTTGTGCTCTAATCATGTCCCAGGTTCTATTCCTTACTGTACAGTTAAGCTGATAAAATTGTTCTTAAGATATTTCTTGCTAAGATTCTTTTAGCAGATTAAAATGAATAAGCAGGATGAAGATCTGTTTAAGTGTACAAAGAACCCTGTTTTCAGCAGGCGTCTCCTGCAGCCCCCTTGGAAGATTTCTGCTCAGTGAATTTTAACAATTCTAGTTACAGATGATACCTGTTATCACCATTGTATGGCTATATATAATAAGGTCATTAT
This sequence comes from Lanius collurio, assembly GCA_020086605.1. NCBI lineage: Eukaryota > Metazoa > Chordata > Aves > Passeriformes > Laniidae > Lanius > Lanius collurio. Next base: position 11,001,904 of record JACBWW010000019.1, read on the forward strand.
TTACAGCAGTTCTACATCTAGATATGTCACAGGAAAAGGAAAAACATATGTGGCCTTGTATTCTAATTGCTCCAAATTAGGAAAAGTAACATGAATATCATGGGAAATGTATCCATAAAAAAAAAGAAATCTATAAGATAAAAGTTTGGTAGTTGTTATAGGATCATTTGTGCCAATGATTGGAGCAAAGGAAGGTCCCAAAATCACACTTAGGGTAGAGATTTTTTTCCCTTGAGGATGCACAAGGGCTTTCAGAATGCCTTGGGAACAGAGGGACATGCAAACACCAGAATTTCAGGATTGACTTAAGGAAGATTTACTGAGCTGCATTTCTTCTTTTGTTTTGTGAAAAAAATGTTTGGTTTTTTGCTTGTAGATGCAATAACTGCAGTTCAGACTATTCACAAGTTATATAGGGTTTTTTTTTCTCTCTCTTATAAAAGACAGCCTGTTGCTTCCCACTTTCTAGCAGGTTCTCTGAGGTTTTATTTTTTTCACATGTAATAATTGACAAAAGTGGTTTTGCTTTTATTTATTTAGGTTTTTTTTCTTTCCTATAATTCTTGATGAAAAGCTCATGTCTTAGTTGTGTTTGGGAAGTGGTAATTCTTCCCAGAAAGAGATATCTGCTTTTTCTGGAAATTACTAGGAATCATTTGAAGGCTCATGTGCAGCAGCCTCCTGTATGTCCTGTAGCTGAAGTATCCCAGTTTTCAGATTTGGTCAAATGGGTCTCATCCATTATTACCAAGGACAATACAAAATCTGTTTGGAAAGATCTCAGAAAATCTTCTATGATAATTCATCTCCAATTCTTCTGAAAATTATATTACCACAATCCGTTTATGTAGGATTGAAGGGCAGAAAGTTTGACAGCTAAAGCTGATCACTTCAATAAAATTTCATTTAGAAACTGAAGCTGAAAACTGGGTTCAAGGAGTGGTTCCTTAGAGTTGAGACAGCTGCGATGAGTTTTGGGTTGATGCTGTTCATGACTTTCATCTCAGAGTAGACATGAAAAAAGTCAGGATGCCCTAAGTGCTCAGAAAGGAATACTTTTGAGTGTACAGCTGTACAAGAGTTGGGAACTTTAAAGCTTTGACTGTTTATATCTGGAGAGAAGAATTATAGAAAAAGGCGTCTTCCTATACTGCTTCTTTTTCTTTTTCCGGCTGATCAATCTCAGAAAATTTAGGAAAGTTATTTCAAGCATGAGAGGGAGATCTGTAATATCTGGGCTGAGCTGCACTGCCCTGCTGCACAAGTGGCACCTGTAGTATGCACAAGTGACAGCTGTGGTCTGCACTGGCACATCTGGAGGAGCAGAGCAGCAGTGCAGGGATCAGTAGAAGCTGATGATGTGAGTGGGCAATGGCTTTGTGCTGACACCCACACCCCCTGGCATCTCTGCTGGCACTGAGAACCAGCCCAGCTCCAAAGTATCTTGGCTGAGTCAGTCTTCACTTTCCTAAGGTCCTGCAGCTATATGAAAAAGACTGAGGAAAAAAGAAGGGACCAAATCTTAAATTTAGAAATGATGTACGGAGACTTTTACATAGGAAAGAGTCTCTGCTTCTGTTGATTCTGCTTAATTCTGGGAGAGTAGGAGGTGATTCTGGATAGTGTTAGATTTACTGTGTTAAATTCCTTCTCTGAAGCTTTCAAGAAGGACATGGTACATATTTCCCTGAGCAGAAGGGAAGGGAGTGTTTTCTATGCTTTTGGAAAACATTAAATTGCACCCAACCACTTTTAATACTGAACTCTTCTATTCTGTCTGCTTTTAGTTATTGGCATAATATTCCCTGGCTGATTTGCTGCTGCTTGGAAAAGGTATGGGTCTCTTTCAAACCACAAGGAAGCACTTGAAGCAATTACATCTTTACCTGATTTTGTGATGCTCTCTGGTCAGAATATAGGTGTGAGAGCAAGGAAATTGATGATAGGGGAGCAGGGAATTTTAATGCACTTAAGTTAAGCAGATGAATAGCTGTCTCTGGAAAAGCTGGCCCATGCCCAGAACATTATGCAGTATAAAAAGAAGGTCATCCTACTCAGCAGGTTTTCCAGCTACTTAGAGAAGACCTCCTCCCTGCTCCATGCTAGTGAAAACTACCACAAACCCTTTTATTCTCTTGAGGCTGATCAGTCAGTCTGCAATTACTCACTTTTCTCTTGAAACTACATTCAGAAATTGCTTGAGGGGAGAAGGCACACTAAGAGCAGCAGTAGAAAACTATTTTTTTTAAAAAGATACATTTCCAAAGGTAAATGAAACCACTTTGGAGAAATCAAATAAAATTGACTTTTTCAACAAAAATGAGACCTTAACTTTAGTTAGTTTCTCTAGATTTAGGGTTCTTTCTTACTGTATAGCACACTGACATATTATGTTTATTCACTTTATAATACATGTACTTATACATGTATAATTTAGACCTCCTTTTTCTGGAGGGTCTAGTTGTTTAATGGTCATGAGATTAGGCAAACATTTTTCAGAAGTAATTTATCTGCTAATAGAATGAAACTTTGTAATGTTTTGGGAATCTAGAAAAGCTTTTACTTTGGGAATTATTTCATCTCTTGGCTACAAATGTCCTACAAGCCACACTTTCTAAATGCATGGTTTTTGTTCATGTGATAGAAAAAAGCAACAAAGGAGCCAGCACTTGCTTAAACTGGAAAATCTTGAAATAATGCGTGAATAATACAGCTCTCTGGTCACTGCTCTTCTGTCAAAGCATGATTACTTTATTCTGTCTACTAATTCATTCTCCATGGTGGCAAAAACCTTCACACAACTGAACAATCTGAGCTTCTTTGCTGTGGTAAATCTGTACCTGCAGAATATATTTATTTAAGTGGCACCCTGGCTTTGGAATGTTCCTCAAATCGTAGCATACTGTAACTGCAGCTGGGGTAGACCTGACCTGTGAAGTACCTGACGGCAACTTGAGAATATACTGGTAGCACACACCACTGCAGATATCATGGAATAATTCTTTGCACCATCTGGGAAGAGCTTTGCTCTTATGGAGGTGCCTGGCATGGCTGTTGCTGCACAGGGTATTTATCCATTCACTGCAATGTACAAGATAATTGGAGGCAAAATTAACATGTCAGCTTGAACCAGCACAGAAATTCTTTTATTCCAGAAGAGTGCAGAAGTTCTCAAGTATAAATAAGTACCTGCTGATATTTAAGGTTACCAAGAGTTATATAGTTTTTGCTCCCTGAATTAAGAGGCATAATTTTGTGCAATTTTCTTTGAGAGTGAAGGTATTTTAGCTTTCAGAACTTTAGTTCCTTCTGAATTTTCCCTGACCTCTTTTCTGACCTAGGAAAAAAATTGCAGTTATTCTGAAAAATGCTGAAGTATTTTCTCAGAGTTTGCAAAGACATAAGTACATCCAAAAGAGAATTATTTCCCTTTATTGTGGTGCAGTTTTTTTACACTTACCCTGAAGAACTTGGTGCAGTGCGTCTCTCCAAGCCCCCTCCATGACTGACTATATGCCAGTAACTCCCTGTAGCTGATTAACCTGGATAACCATTTTGTATTTACATTTTGCAATGTATGCAAAAAGCTGGCAGGAGCACACACAGTATCCCCACACCCATGAGAGAGGTTATCAAGAAAAACTAACAAAATTTTTTTTTCTGCTGGCTGGAAACAAACATATATAAGGTGAGTTGGAAGGGAGTGGTGTGGGGAAGGAGAGGGATTTTACATGGGTTAGTTTTAGAGCAGGGAATCCAGTTTCCTGGTACTCTTCTGTGGATGAGGAGGACTATGGCAGATACTACTTCAGGAAAGCATAATCTGAATCTTAATGGAAGGATCCTGTCTCTTAATCCTCTGAGTGTGTTGAAAACCTATTTCTGTTAACATCCTTGGATGAAAGTAGGGCTTTGTTAATACTGCCATGCTTCCATTTTAGGAAACATAAATAGTACTCTGTCCTGTTACATGAGATCAAATAAAAGCTTAGACATACAGATAAAATGTATGGAACACATTACCTCTTTGAATAGTCTGGGTCTCATTGTCAGGGTGTGATATGATTTGTGCAGAAAAAGAGGAAAAATTTATTTCACTTTTTTTTTTTCCTCTCTGGTGGCTAGAAAATACTGTCCTGGTGTTTTATAAACACGCTTTGTTTTCAGTGATAGCTAAGTATCCAGAACCTAAATAGTCATGTTTGTGCAACCAAATCCAAATCAGCATTGTATTAAATAATTTTCTCTATATGTCTGGATTAACAGCTCTGTCTCACAGAGCTGTTGCCTGCACAGTACTGCACAGTTTGTACTGCTATGTGCAGGATCTTCATGGGATTATACCACTGAGTACACAGTCAGAAGAAGATTTAAATTATAGCAACATTTTATTAGAACTTAAATATAGTCACTTTTAATATACAATCATTAAAATGACTCTCATCAACTGAAATTTCAATATTCATGTAATTATTAGAATGTACTCATCTTTATTTTCCATAAAGACTTTAAATGACACAGCACAGGCATTCTTTGGAGAGGCATGAGATAAGTTTGTGTGTTTGCTGCTTACATCTCTCTTCCCCAAAGGTGCTGACCTTGATGTTTTAGACATTTTCTAAATGAGCCATACTCATAAGTCCCAAAATTTTGTCTTCATCATTGGGGTGTCTGTTATCTATGTTGACATTGTAAACTGAACGCAGTCAAACATACAGCTGTCACCTAAACTGGTTATGCTTTAAGTGTTTTAGCATTCATGGGAAGTAATTCCATTCTGGGTTAATTATAACCTTGGCAAACGTGAAACTCAAGGGAGAATGGGGGAAGGAGGATGACTGGGATTGTTAATTGGACATAAAGGTTTTCTTCCAGAAGGTGGTTTGACACCCTGTGGTCACTTCAGAGACTCCCACAGAGCTGTCAGATGGTGCAACCTTTTTGGGACAAACCTTCCTGCATTTGTGTAACACCCTCAGCCATGTCCACTAAGGAACCACTGTGTTCTGAACAGGTGTCAGAAGCAGACTTGTCTGGTGCTTGCAACACATCTCTCAACACTTAAACACAAATGTCTCTCTAGCTTTGGAAGTCTTGGTCTGCATTAAGAGAACCAGAATTGAGGATTTCTAGGGCTGTTTAGATGCAATATCCCACATTACATCAATATGCTCTGCTGTTATTGGTGTGATGGGTGCTCTCTGTCCCTTCCCTTCCCGTGCCTTTCAGTCATCTTTTCTCACTGCCAGTGAAAGAGCCCCGGCTCTGGACATAAACATGTCTCTGTTTGAGCATTAGAAACAGCTGAACAGGCTGCCTGCTTTTGTTCAGCAAAGTGTGAAGAGCAAGGCCTTCTGTTGGTACTGCTGTGTCCTAAACATATAGGGCCAGACTTAGTCTTTGAATAGAGCTTCTAAAGTCATCAGTCCATCAAAAACAGGAGTTATGTGCACAGTGAGCAGGTGTATGTTGTGGTAGTAATCACAGTCATCATTATCTCATTGCTGACACTGAGTGACCTATGGAAATTCACTTGCTGCAAAATAACTTGCTCTTCTGTGAATACCTTTAGTCTGTTTTCTATATTTTTCTTGGCTATGAGTTCCATGGCCTGTTTGACAGTGCTGTTGCATAGCATGGAAAATTTTGCCTCTTTTTTTTCCACTGGTGTAACACTGTCTGGTGGATGGGGTAGTGAAAATGGAATACAAAAGGAAGCTTCAGTTGTCTTGTGTACAGTTCATTTGGGAAAAGAATTTCCTTTGTGTCAAAGGCAGAGCATATAGGGAGTAATAAATTAATTTTATCATTAATTTGATTAGAGTAAAAAATGCAGGATTTAACTATAAGAGCTGTTTTCAGTAACTTAAAAACTAACAAAGTGAAGTCATTCCCTCCCTTTAGTCCTGATTAACACGTTATCATACACGTAGCAGCTTGTTTCTAATTCTTCAAGGATTACTCCAGTTTCTCCAGAGATCTGCTGATGAGTAACAATAAAGCCAGCTTGGGCAGGTTGCAGTTTGCCTCCCACACCAATGTGGCAGCTGTGACAATAGTGTGGATTCCTGGATCATGTAGCAGTCAGATCTCTGCTCCACCCAGACTGACACCTCTGGTGAGCTGGGCTGGGTCTGAGCAGTGAGATCATGACTTAAAGTCATGACTTCTCTTTCTGTCACCTCCCCCTTTCTGGAAGTTCATTGACATGAAGCTCAGCATATCAGCTGCCAACGTGACTATGGAAACTTGGCAGGAGATAGTTCCTAACCCTGAGCTTCCATGGTGGGTTGCAAACTCCAAGAGATTTTCTGTGAGCCAGCCCTGGCTGTTGCACAAGTGAATGCAGCTGTGGTTTGCCTTTGATACTAAACAAACTGAAGATAAAAACTAACATGCAGACATATTGCAATGAAACAGAAGTCTAAACTTCTGCTATGGAAGTGTAACCGTTATGGCAGGGAAACTAAAACATGAGTTTAGAGCACATGAAGCCAAATACTTCTCTAAGACGCTGCAGCTGTGCAGACTGTGACACAGTTAAGGAGAAATTAATTCTTTTGGTGGAGTTTGAAATTACTGTTAAGGCCAATTTGGGAATGAGGGAGTCCTGGAAATCCAGTTCTTGTCTCCTTAAACACAGGCTGACAACTGTTAAAGACCTTTCTCTCTTTTTGAAAAGGGGTTTTCTTTCTAGTCTTTTTTCCCATAAAATCAAAAGCCTCTGCTTTGCAAACCATCCTTAAATTGTATCTCTATTGTGTAGTCAGTAGCATGTTCCCTTCTGCCTGAATGCCTCCCTTAGTGGCCACAGATCTATAAAACATAAGAAATGTTCATTGTACATGCATCCATAAATTCATTACTTCTTCCTCACACTCAGCTTTTATGGATGCTGCATGTAACTCATTGAAGGCAGAGTCAGTATCAGAGTGCATTAATCAAATGGATTTCACCTCTTGTTTTAGCTCCTGGGGTCAAAATTACAGCATTTTCTGTTGAAATGTAACACACACCAGTGTTTGTGTTCTGGTTGTGGTTATCTCCCTTTGCACAGCCTGGAGTAGAACATGCTAATGGTTACATTTATAAAATGTAGCTGTAAATGCAATAAATGGTAGGGGAAGGCAAATTCTCTGATAGACTGTGTTCTTAGCCCAGATTAATGGCTAACTAAATATACAGCTTACCCTTCTCTTGTTCACAATTTCTGTCTCCAGCTGAGAGCATATTCTCTTGCAGCACTCAGTCACTGCGTGTCACTTTTGGAGGTAGATGTTATTTAGCAGCCTCTTGGTGAAGAGCATTTTATTAGCCAGAGATTTGGGATAGCAAATAATTTGGGGAAGAGGGTGTGCTGCAGAATTTTCTTTTCATTTTATAAGGATATTTTGCATTTGCAAAGCAACAGAATGCTTGACAATTTGAAATAGAAATGCAAAGGGATACTGGGAGAGAAACAAAAAGAGAAGGTAAACAGAAAAGTATTGTCAAGAATCAGTACACCGCAGATAATTTGATCTATGGTTTTTTTCTAGATGATATTTCCTGTAAAGTTCTGTTAATCAGTGTTAAAAATTGTGTTTTCCCAACTGCTCTACTCTAAGCTTTTCTGTCCCACTTCTCTCTAGTGAGTGTTTTTCTCTACTGCCCGTGGTAACTGTAGAATCCTTGCTGAGAAAGAGGAAACAGCAGCTGCTCGGTGCATTCTTCAAGTGTCAGACACCTGCTGCTGGAGAGGTTCTCAACCCTGTGCTCTTCACCAAGATTAGAACAAAACCAAGCAGAATTATGCAAGCAAGACTGGAAACTAAGTAATAGTGTCTGTTAGAGAATCAGCCCCTCATTTTCGGCTTAGGAAAATGACTCTTCAGATTAACATGAGATTGGGAACTGAATCCAGGTTTCCTGGTCTAGTTTGATGACTAGTCCACAAACTACAAGTAGTTGTTTGGAAACTACAGTTTCTAACAAGTCTACAGTCAGATTTTGGAAAAATCATTACAATAATTTCCAGTATTTTCACTCTAGGATCAGTCTTTAGGTTTCTGTTTTATTTTGTTGTGATTAGTATCAAGTGTGAACTTTTGTAGTGTGAAATCAAACTTATTCCTGTTCATAGCTAATTAAGTGGACATACCTAACACCTGAAAACATATCAAAATTGATATGTTCAGGTCAAAATAACAGGGAAGAAAACCAGAACACTAATGATTAAAATTCTGCCGCTTGGATAGAGGCAGTTATAGTATATGCCTGTGAAACCTGTGACTAAACTGAGGCTTGTAGCCCTGTTTAATCTGCTGCCATGGCTGTCCTTGCTGTACTGCTCTCCAGGTGTTCAATCCTTGTCTTGTTAAGTATTTGTTCTGATATTTGTTTTCTGTTCCTGTTCTTACTATTTTTTTAATTGTCTCCACCCTTTGGGGTCACCAGCATTGACCAGGGGTACAGAAAAGAAGACATTAATGTTCTGGAGAATATAGGCTGGATGAAATGATGACACTTCCCTGTCCTGACGTTCATTAGGAAATGCATAATGTACTGCTGTCATGGTGTGAAGTCCCAGCACAGAGGTGTGGACCATAAGGGCTCAGGTACCTGGAATCCTGAGGTGTTACATACAAATTCCCAGTGCACAGGCTGAGTTTTTGGTGCCTGAACAATTGTGTCATTGAAAATAATTTTCACTCCTGATTGCAGTGAGAGATATTAGAGAAAAATATAAACTTTTGAATGTTTGATAGCTCTTTAGTGCAGGTTTCTTTTGTGTGGCATCAGGGACCCCAAAAATGTGACCATACTTAAAGGTCATTGTGTCAGGAAGCCATGAGCTTACACTAAAAAATAATGTAACATGGGAATTGAATATTTATATAATTCTACTTTCACTTGGTGTACTGCTGGTAGGAAATAGTGCTTTAAATTTGGAGCCTAAAACTGCTGCTTTGACTTGAAGTATGAATATTTACATCTGAATGAAGTAAATATAAAGCCTGAAATTTTGATTCCAAGGAAAAGCAAAATCATCTCACAAAGAGTAATATTTTTGATTTGGCTTTATATCAGGATCAGGTACAGAAATTTCCATAACTCTTCTGCAAGAGAAAATATTAATGATGATTTATGAATTGTTGCTTGTATAACATGTACACTGGAGTTTCAACAGATTTAACAAAGTTTTATTATGAAGTGTTTGTGATCTTTTTGGCAGTCCATGAAGAGCTACCATATGTGAGTGATGTAGAAATAATAGTCTGAAGAATTGCAGTAAGCCATAGGAAGAAGTTGAAATCACAGCTCTTGAGTGGCAATTTAAGATTTTTAAGTACTTGGGCTAGAGGGCCAAGATCTTATTACTTCTACCTGCTCCATCTTCTGTATGGATATTAATGTGTAGTTACAGTTTTCTCTTGGCTGGATCAAGAGAATTTAGAACTGATCTGGTTTGTGTGGGTCTGTCTCACTTCAGAGCCATGTTTTTCTACCATTCTACACCTTGCTGAAATTTTAAAGAAATAGTATGTGGATTTCAAACCCATTTTCTCCTTTCTGAGGCTCTTGCTGCTTATGAGGCTGCTGTTAGCACAGAGGAGCCTGCAGGAAACAGGCAGTTCTAGCAATGAAAAGACTGTTTACATATTGCTGCATTCCTTCCAATGTTTTCTTTTAAATGACATAAAACTATGCTTGAGAAGGTATGGCAGGCACACTACATCTCTTCTATTTAGTTTAGCTTCCCTGTCTGATGTGTATAAAAGCACAAGTAACTCATCATTCACTTGAAGAGAGCTGAATACAACTGTCAGAAAACACACATGTTCTCCTAAAAAATTGTGTCTAAATAAGGTGTCTATCTGTTTGCACACTGTTTATTGTATCAGGGTCAGAAACATAATGTTTAGAGTTCCCATCTGGTAGGATTATTTCATACTGCTCTTGGTTCAGGCAACTTCTGGTTCAATTTAGCTCAATGTTTATGTGTCAGTCAAAGAATCATCAACTTTTGCAAACAAGGGCAAGTATGTAGTGAGGTACTTCAGCAAAAAAATTTTTTTTTTCTCTACAATATGTATGACTTTTTAGAAAAATTATATAAAGAAGGCTCCACTCACATGCTAGAAATGCAATAGAAAATGGAAATCTGACACTACATATAAATTATTTAGGGTCTTTCCCTTTTTTGTTAATGCTAGTGAAGCTGCTGATACTTTCTGCATTGTGAGGCCATGCTCTGCTCAAGTGCAAGTCAGATTTGGACTCAAATAATTGAATTTGAACAAAGGAAGAGCTATAATATCTCTACCGTTTTTGTCTCTCGCCGTGAGCAAGATGAGAAAGAAAAAAGTCCAGCAACTGATCTGCCCCCAAAAAACAGATGCAAGAGTTTGTTTTTTTGTCATCTTTGTCTTTGGACTTCTCTGCTTGAGTCAGAGGTTTTTTCATTTGACAGAATGCACTGGAAGCAAAACAAAGGTGTTGTCAGCAGAGCTCCAGATACTGAAAATTAGTGATTGTCAGCTGGGGCTTAAGCTGGGGTTCTCTCTTCCATGTACTGCACAGTAGGACAATGCACATGGTATCAATGCAATTCTTTTTTGAACTCTTTTTGACTCTCTTGAGCTGTAACCTGCAGTTCACATGAAAAGGCTGCTGTATCTCAGCTCAGCCAAGGATGGTGAGGTCACACTTCTCCCTCCCAAGAGCACCTGGAAGTTTGTGTTCTGCCCAGTACAGTCCAGCAACTTCAATAGAAAACCAGCCAGGGACTGGGGTGGCACTAGAATTAAGAATTAACAGGAAAAACTACTTTCTGCTCATAAATAGCAGTCTTAAGAAAAAGAAGTTTGTGCTTCATGGTACCAATTGAAAGGTTTTTAGAACTTGCATGAAGAATTACTTTGCCATAGTTGGTATGTAACTGCCTGTGCCTCTGTTTTGTGTACAGCTAATCAGGATTTTGAATCTCACAGCTCCTGCCCCAAGTTTTCTGTGAGAAGAAAGTCAACTGCATATGAACTTTTATAAAATTTTTTTGCATGAAGTGAGTTAGAGTACTCAGTTACCAATTAAATGGAGAATCCCATATTTGAAGAGTTTCTAGTGCATTCCAGATAAATTAGACTCCAATGACTCAGTTTTTAATAAATAAAAAAAAAATTTCATTACTTATTGAAGCATTTATAAAAGAAAAATGACACCTTTAGAATATTAACACCTAATTTGCTGATAAGAAGCTTTTTTACCTCACTGGTTTCTGGGACCTGATCTTGAGAGAACATGGAGGGCTGATTATGGGCTTTGGGACTTCTAAAACTTTTTATCTCAGGAGCTAAGCCCCTTCAATTAGGATTGGTGAAATATTGTCTTTTATTTCATAAAAATAAGTGTATACAGTATGAAGTAAAACAACAATGAGCTTTAAAGTAAGCTCAATTTGAGCAGAAGGATTCTTTAATCTCAAGAAAAACTCCAGCTGGTTGCTCCAGAAAGAAAAAAAAAAAAAACAAACCAAACAGGAACTATTATCTAGAGGGGTCACACATGAGTTGGTGTGGCTTTCAGACACTGGAAAATAATTATCAGGAATTTTCATTCCTAACATTTCTATGTATGTTTATATTTTTAAAGGTTCTTTGCTGGTTATCCATGAGTATTTTGACCATTTCCAAGCAAACAGGACTTTTTTTTTTCTCAGCAGAATATCATGAAGACATTGATTATAACTGTAAAATGGAATTTTCTACATAATTTTCAAAACTGTAAATTGAAGAAAACAGATAAATTAATTGCTGCTACAAAATAATTCCTGCTCTAGTACAATTGGTATGGCGAGGGAGAAAACACAAGGTACTTACAAGGGAAGAATTACATGATTCTTTAGGGGAAGAGTGGGGCAAATAGAGGATTAACAGTTTGATTTTAATTTTTTTTTTCAATATATTCCTCCTACCTTCCCCCTCAGCTGAAGTTGGCTGCTTTGCAGGAGAGTGGTGCTCTGTATCTCAGGCCACTGACTTGGAATGATATGTAATAATATGCAGGTACATGCAGGTTAACAGAATTTTTATCACAGAATAAAATGGGCCAAACGTTTTACCCTGTACGTAAAAATGTCTTTTGATATGTTCTCTTGGACAGTGAGCAGACACTTTAAAACATCTGGAATGTGACAGAAATTTGCACCACTTTATGGGATTCTAAAGGACCTCAGTGGATTTATGTGCTTGTAGAGAGCATTGCATGAATACATGCAAAAATGACAGATGAGGTTTGGGTGAATTAATAATTAGGATATTCATGGAATACAAATGAATGCAAAATTTGTAGCTATTGCTTTAAAAAAACACTAGAGAACATCTATAAAAAGCAAATTTTGGACTTTCATTCTCACACAAGTTATTTCTGAATTTTGGAGATATTTTCCCCTTTATTTATATAATTTTGTGAAGTTTTTTCTCTGTAATTCCAACTAATATAAATTAATTTACTAAATTACTAAATACTAATATAGCCTAATGAAATAGTATTAAGTGTAGTCATATTATAGGATGATGCAGGTTGGAAGGGACACCAATCCCATCACCAGCTGAAAGCAGGGAGAGCTCCGAGGTGAATATTTGACAACTAATGTAGCTGTAGAAGCTCTCTTTCCTCTTGGTAATTAAGTCTCAACTCCAGATGAGCTTCTCTTTCCAAACACCATAACTTCATGCCTGGACAACCTTATGAAATTATATCTATATACCTCAAGAAGAAAAAAAGTAAAAGTTTTACTTTTAAAAGTGTAAGATGTCTGTAGAATTAGTTGAGCAGTCTAGAGACTGGATATATTGGAAACATGTAATGAACACTGTGCAAAAACAGGACCTGATTTCTTCACCAGTTCTCTTTTTAGTCCTAATGTTGGAGGTTTTTTCTACATTTGATCCTGCAAGATTCTGAGTTTCCTGACCTAGTTTCAGTAAAATATTTTTTTAGGCATGTGAGCAGACCATAAAAGTATAATAAGCTTTTCCCCATATTTCAATTTTATGCCGGCCTGGTTTCCTGGATCATACATGGTGCCTACAATTTTTGGTGATTATTTCCAAATTTCATATTTGCATGCGATAGCTAGTCAATGTTTGATTTTGATGCAACTTTTCTTTTACTCTTGTTTACATCTGGTGACTTAGATGATGTGGCAGATTTCTTCAGGGCTGAAAATTATTCAGTTTGAGTCTCCAGGTCAGCAACTCACTGATTCCTCAAGATAAAATATTTGAGAAACACAAATTGTTTCACCACAGTGTCTTACTTTTGGGGCTGCAGTTAGCGTTCCTCACTAAAATCAGGATCTGACCCAGTGTCCTCTTTTCTTTTGGAGCATTGCTCATTTGTGATGTGTCACAGAAATTACATAGCAAAATAGCTCAGATCCTCTGGGTAATGTTTGAACTAGGCCTACTTTCACTCATCTGGTTGTTTTTGATGTTTGGTTTTGTTGGGTTTTTTAATTTTCTTCTTAGCTGCCAAGCCATTGCTGAACTTCACCGTTATCTATTTTTTATGTGCTGCCTCTAAAATGTTTAATTTCTCCAGCCTTCCTAGGATCTTCACAGAATGCTATATAAATGTGAATATCCAAACGTTTAACACATTTAAACACACTTCAATCAGGAGCATTCAATGGTGGCATCACTGCAAAACTGCTTCCAGAAGACTTCAATACAACAAATAGTGATATTTTTTTCTTATATAGCTAGCACTGGTGACTGCTTTCAAATTGTCTTCATCTCTGTCTCCTTTAATTAACTCTTTAAAAGCTTTTCAAGGGATTTTAGGGTTTTCAATTAGTTTGACTTTATTATGTTCCTTTTTACTTGTACATTTGGTTTTACTTGTACATGTGGTTTTCAGCTTGTGCTCCCACACCTGTTTCCTACCTACCTAAGGTGTCACAGGGACTGGCCACAGGCTGTCAGTGGAAGCAATTGGCACTTCCCATAGCTCCAAATATCTGGAGAAGAATTGCCTTGAGTCCCTGTGAACACTCAGCAGTCAGGTGAGAGTGAGAAGCAAATGTTTGACAAGGAGATGGCAAACCTCACCTGGAAGTCAGATTAGCTCTTTATAGTTCTACAGGCAGTCGGGTAACCACTTCTCCATCAACAGCAGATTAACAGAATCCTGCACAAATAGATTAAGGTCTCTGATGCCAGGAGGAGATGAAAACAGGCTGTTTCCTGTATAATTTTGAGGTATCTCTGATTTGCCTCTTCCTGGTTTGCCAGAAGTCAATGTTGAGGACCTAGCCCATGAATCAAGTGAAGCACTTTTGTCAGCTTTACTCAAAAAACATTACCTTATTTAGCACAGGGGAATTATCTGTCCAGTATCTGATCTTTCAGTGCTCAGGTGGAATAAGGGGAATGTTCCCAGTGGTCTGAAGAATACAGCCTTGCCTCTCCATGCACACTGTAAATTTTCTGTTGTTTATACTTGTGTATTTTCTTTTTTCTCCACAAGGCCTTCCTGTTCATACAGTTGGTTTTTTTTCTGTTATGTTTGTTTATGCTTGTGTGGTCAAAGGAGTCTCAGTTTGTCAGTGTGATGCTAGATGTAGCAAGGTGGCAGAAATCTGAGAATGCTAACAGATAAAGAAATATGTTTTATGCATGTGCCTTGGTGGTGTAAAGACTGGGAAATGATGATTACTTGTGACAGAGTAGGTTGAACAGCACCGCCCTTCTGCAGTACATTTTGCATTTGAAACGTTAATTGCAGGTTACTGGTTTACTGAAAACTCAAAGGGTACGTGCACCTTAAATGTAGGTCACACTGCTACACGTGGAAACCTCTGCCCTTGCAGCTGCAGAAATGCCAGGCATTCTCTCCGGGGGCAGCAGGGACAGGGTACACTTGACCTGATCTGCATAGTTCACTGGATGCAGCATCTGCATTATGATACCAGAGTTCAGGTGCTTCATTTCCCCCTTCATTTTGTCACTTCATCGCTGCCAAAAGAGGGTAACAACTGAGTGTGAAATAAACTGATATCTGCATACGCCAACGATTTTTTTACAATTGCATCTATCTGTTAGATGGTGGTTTGGTTTTTTTTTTTTTTAATGGTTATTCAGGAGTCACTCAGCAGCTAAAAGGAAAAACTTTTTAAATATTTAATGTCTCTGAAATGCTCTGAGACTGAAATAGTCTTGTTTTTGTAGCTTTGGTTTAACATAATGGTCTGTGAAAGGAGGCCAATGATTATGTGACCATTTGGGAGCCAGAATCACCTAAATCAAGTGTGTCAGCAAACAATGACTTGATAAAGGTCACGATGATGAAAATATAGCATAAATATCACCTATACAGAAATAAAATATGGAGTGCATTGAATTTGCCTTTGAGTCGATATTAATTCAGTAAGATGAGGCTTTGCAGACTGGTGTTCTATTCATTATTTTTCTACTAAAGGATGTGGAAAATTTGAGAATTTCTTTACTCTTCCTCCTCTCTAGTGTAATTGGATATGCTGAGCAAAAGATCACAAATTGTCTTTTTGTCAGTCCAGAGCAACAGGCACATAATGGACTTTCCCACTCTGGAGCAAGCACTTGGCAACAAAGGTGAATTTACAACTAAAAGAAAAAAAAAAACAAACCTCCACCAAACTTCTGTCAAAGAAATGTTTAAAATAATCCTCCATTAAATCTTACACTAATGCCTTTATTTATATATTTTTCAACAGACTTTCCTTTTTTTTGTTGCTTATTTGGTTTTTTGCTTATTGTTATAGAATACATTCAGCTGGTTCTTGGGCTGATTGTGCTGCAACAGTAAATAAATCCCACATATTTCCTAAAATTCATTCACCATTTCTGCAGGACCTAATTTTCCTCACCTTACCGTTGGACTTCAATGAACTTTCATCACTTTTAACATGAGGAAAATGAGCTGGTGACATGGAAATTTTGATGTCTGATTTTAATTTAGTTTTTGATTGTTTCTCCTTGGATAATTAATGTTTTGCATTGACAGAAGACAGTGCAGTTAAGCAGGACCAAAATAAAAATTGTTCTGCTATTTCAGCAGTTAACTTGCAGCTGTTGTGGCAGTGACAGCAGAATATATTCATGAATCACCTCAGTTCCCCCAGACAATGAATGAGAACAGTACAACTGAACAATTGCCTGCAGATAATAAAACCTTTATTTCCTTTCACGCACTTAAATTTCCTTTTGATTAAATAATTCCATGTTTGAGTGTCGTTCACAGGTAGGACATGCTTATGTAAACCCCTTGATTAGAGCAGCATCCTGGGGAATTTATCACTTCATGATTTTTAGCTTCAGTCTGTTGTAGCAAAGTAAAGCTTGCTAAGCAGTCTGCACATCTAATCCTCCAAACTCTTTCACACTGGCTTTAGCACCTCTAGCTTTAGAGCAGTGCTTCAAGTTTACAAGCTGCTAATTGCTCTGGGGTGCAGCTGTCTGGGTTAGATTATCAACTGGGATTTACTGCTTGGATTCTGAGAGCACATGGGAGCAGCAGCGGCCCCAGTGCTGCACCCTGTGCAGGCACCTGGAGTCGGAGACCTTTCAGCCTGGTCACTGACCAGACACGGACTGAGCATGGCTTGTTCTGTGTGAGAACCAGGGAGCAACACAGATCAGCCCTCAGGCAGATTATCAAATCACACATCAGTGCACTTGAGATGGGAATGAGCTGGATTATGTAAATCAGGTATTTGAAGTCTTTTGTACAGTCTGGGAAAAGGATCACAAAGATGCTACTGGAGCCAAGGCCACTGCCTGGGTACCACTGCTCATAGGATGGCTTTATTTTAAATTGTGCTCAGGTGTGTGTTCAGTATCCACAAAAACTTCCATGAGCAGCACCCAGTATTTCAAAGGACCAGGCTTACAAAATCTGGGAACAATGCTAAAGGTGTATTTTAATTGAATTTCTGAAATGTTAGACAAGTATGCCAACAACACTGCAGTTTTTAAAAATTGAGTAAGAGAAGCTATAATATTTCTGGTTTCTGGTTTGTTTTTTTTTTTCTGGATGGTTGTAGTATCTATGAGGATATTTTGTGTTCATATTGCATATTTATGGGTTGTAACGTATAAAAACATGCAAAGGTAGATTGCAAAGTTTTTATTGGTTGTTATTCATGCAGGACTCCCACAGACATCTATGAGAACAGCGTGTTTATTTGAAAGTAGAAGGTATACCTGTCTAAGGTGTCTACATTAATTTCTTTATTTCATTTCACATTTATTTTCTACACCATACATTGTAAATACACACAGAAACCCAAGAAATATGTAGCTAAGTTCAAATTCTAACTTTTAGAAAACTGGGGAAGTGCACTGGGTAACCTGGGCTCTTTTGTGCAAAGCAGTGTCAGTCCTGGGCCTCTGCCCCTTCTGCTTCTCCTCCTGGGGTACCAAGTGGCAGAGCCAGGCCACCAATTCAGTCTGCCTCATCCCAGGGCTCTTTGGGAAGGGGGAGTAGAAAAGCACCATGACACTTTGCAAAGCATGGCCAAATCAGTTTCCCAAGGAAGCCACTTTTGTGTTTGCACCCCAATCCAGTTGTGCAAGAACAAGCCAATGGTAGGAGAGTGGTCCTTTCCTCCTCTGTGGTAAACAGAGAGAAGAGGGGATAAATTACTCTTTAATTTCTGTTAATGAGGAAAGCCTGTATCTGAATACTCAGCATGCTCTCAGGCAACGCTGTGGGACCCAAGGACTTTTATCAGCAGTGACTCAAACTGCTGTCTGTGTATATATATATATATATATATATATATGTGTGTGTATATATATATATTTATTTATGTATAGATTTCCTTTTCCTGTTGGTATCTGAATAAGTTTACGTGTTTCTGCAGTTGTGTCCAAAGCTCTTGATTGGAAACAGAGCTATTCTGCTGGGGAGTCTGACCTAAGCTACAAAATCTGTCAAAAGCAACACCAGTCAGCTCCTGTGTCATAACAAACTTGGGATGAATTTATGGCAGGAAAACATGTGTATTGCTGCTGTTTGGGAGGTATCTGTATGGATTCATTTTTTGTGGGTCTTTTTCTCAGCTGAAGCAGGTAATGAATTTTTCCAGCTTTGCTTGGAGATACCCCTGCAATGCAAATCAACCTGGGGGTGACACTTCTGCTTTTACCCATAGTAGCGTATGAGGGCCAGTAACAAGACCTAGCCATCCTCTACTTCTGAGCTAAGTAAATGCACTAGTAAGTCATGCTGTTTTGGAGTTAATTAAAAGCTTAATCGATTATTTCTGCTTGATATAAAAAAATATCCTTCAAATGTAAAGGTTACTGATCCCATTCATGTAGATAGAATAAAATATATGAGCATACATTTAGACAGTGTTCACGTGCTTTGCAATCTTCTTGCCAAAGCACTTTTGAAATGTTTGAATCTGACCCTGCTGCCAGGGACACAGTGTATTACACCTTACACTACACGGTTTCCATGATGCTGCTTTTTAAATGTGTATGGCAGCATCTGTGCTGTAAGGGAGAACACAGTTCTACACCATGTTAGTTTGCAGAAACCTCAGGGAACTGAATTCTTGTCCCTCAGCACTTCTCCAGTTTCTATATGTTCAATTTTGGCACCAAACAGAGTTGTACAAGAATGCTGAAACCTAACTCATCAACCTTTGTTCCTGATGAAAGCTTTCCCTGCCAGTTGTGTGAATAGGGATTGCTCACACGTGTTGTACTTACCTACCCTCCTTGTTTTTCACTCTAGGTTTCCCTCACTCTTAAAGAGGTATTTGCCATTTATTTGAGTAGATAAATTGTGGATCTTGCTGTTTCCTTTGGGGGAAATATATCCTTCTACCTGTGTCTGTATGTGGCACAACCCTTGGTCTTGGAAGCATTCAGGGGCTGTGGAGTCAGGATTATGGCTGCAATTGGTGTGCGTGGTCTAAACCAAGCAAATCCTACTTGCTGCGCAATTATAAAGCAATCTGAAGTTAATTTCACTTTTCATTTTTAAATCTAATTTTGGTATGTGTTAAGTGTATATGTGTTATGTGTTAGTATGAATAAGAGTTTATATGTTAAATATATGTGAAGAGAAAGGAATCACGTTTCAGTACTTATTAACCAGATGTACTGTGGCATCATTCCAAGAAGGACTTTATAACACCATGTAGTTGCAATTTGTGTATATGATATAAATACTTTTTTTTGTTTAGTTTGAATTACAGAATAGTTATGGGGTGTCTTGAGCAGGCTCTAGTGACAAAGCTTAATCAAATGTAAGGAAGCAGAAACTGTTATGCTGTCCAGTGCTGTTCTTGCTCGGAGATGGTAGAACCATGTGCTTGGTCCCCTCCCTTAATATTTGCTGACAATAGGGCTCTCCTTTGCAAAGAGGCATCTGCCTTACACATCCAATAGGACGATGAATTGCCTGATGGAGGTGACTGATTCATTTTTTCAAGAGCACAGAAGGTTAATTTTCCATTAGTAAATAAGAAAACAAAGTTTACTTGACAGGGACAGATGGGAAGCCATGTAAATAAGCTTATGCAGCCAATAATATTTTGGGTTTGATGAGCATATGTACAGTAGACAAACAGAACAGTCCATGCCAGACAATGAGTTGACTTCCTTAAGAAAAACATTTACAAGAGTTCTAAACAGAATTAAGCCCATTAATGAACAAGATAAATGATATTAATGGCAACCCTAAAAGGGCTGAAGTAGCTTTGTCTTTAGCAAGAGAAAAATTTTATTTGGACAACAAAGACATGTTGGGAATGCAGAGAAAATGATGTACACAGATGAGCTTGTATGTATCTGGTGGTGAAAGGCAGAACGTTTTGGTGGCCAGGAATGGTCACAGATGTTGCCAAAGTCCTTTCCCCATGAGTGTCTCACGCAGAGTCTGCACCTTGCAGCAGTGGGTGAAGTTGCCATTTGAGCAAGGATGAATTTCATTTCTCCTCTGAATTCCAGACACACAAACCTGCCCAGTCAGATGTCACCCACCATTTGTGTGCTGGGGATACCGTTGGTTCTCTGTGAAATTTATAGAGAATGAGAAACTGTAATGGGGAGTTCAAAACTATAATCAATGCAGTAATTTTCTGAGATAAAAGATTTCTTAGCTTAATAACTTTTTAATTTTGGGGGGAGTTTGGTTTTTTTAGTTTTAATATTAAATCCTATTAAAGGAATTTGGGGAGGATGAAAAAATATTCATAAATATTTCTGCAGGTTTCTGACCTAACCTTTCTTTGCCTATTATTTCTCCTTGTAAATATTGTAGAATTCAATTCAGTAAGTGAGGGGGAGGTAAAATATGTATATGAAAATTGATATTAATGTTAACAGGATTTATGCTAACAAGATATACCTACTTAACATGTATAAACCACCTGTTTTTCGTAATATCAGGTATTTTTTTATCTCATAACTTGAGAACTCATTTTTTATTGCTTTAAGATCAGTTTAACATAAACTGTGGCACTCTAATGCCAATATTGCATTAATTTCAGTTTGAAACAACTATACCTTCTGCTAGGGTTTGGCCTATTAAATAATACCAGGTGTGGTGATCACTTGCCAAAACCCCTGGGTTTTATGGTTGCCATGCTCTACTTTTTACAAGATGATAAAGTTTCAATTTTATCTGTAGTGGGAAATGCTTCATTTCTAGTCTTTACCTTTTGCTAAATTTGTCAATTATTGCAAATAAAAATCAATTTTTGTAATCACAAACTGGAATTTATTGTTTATGTGAGGTATTTAGCTGTAGGAAACTTTTGTTTAAAATAATCTCACTATAACTGCTAGAAATAGTTTTTTCATCTCTGTTAAACTTCTGGCTTAGTTTATTAACATATTGTTAATTGTTGTGTGATTTAGTTTAGTTCCACGAGTGGCACTTGCAAAGCAGAAATGATTTTTTTTTTTTTTATACCTACTGTTTGTTTGGAAAGAAAATCATCTAAAGTGATTGGAAAGGGAGGGGAGTATAGAATACTTGCATTATAGCTCTGTGTTTAATAGGAACAAAACATAAATACAAATACCAATAAAAATTAAGTGGAATGACAAAAAAAGAATCTGCAAGATAAGGCTATGGGACTTTAAATTATAAAAATGTCTTTTTATTTCATAGCACTAGAATGTGAAACTGGAAAATCAACGCTTCTATTTCAACGAAGGAAGTATTTTTTAATTTTAAAAGTTTCCATTTGAAACTTCTCAGCTTTTCTTTCCCACTGCCACCCTCACTGATCAGGATTGGACTCCTCCCATATTGTGCTCCATATGCCTCAAAAGCCTCTTTTAAGAGGGAATATTTTGGTTTGTAGTCTTTTAGCAAGATTTAGGAAACATTGTCATGAATGCCTTGTTCTGAAGAATATATAGGTTTCCTGTTAAACTTTTGCAGTTTTGAAAATAAAAATTGTGGTTTTCCAAATTCTGAGGAATTGTTCAGCAGTGTTCATGCTGACCTTCCTGTTTGCTGCTTTGGCATTGCTGTGTCTGCCAAAAATCTGCCTTTTTAGGAAAGGTGCTTCTTGGCTGATACCAAGCCTGAGATAAGAGGAGCATGGAGACAGCTCTTTCATAACTCTTAGAAGAGGTTGATCTTGTTTTGTTTTTTTTTTCCCCTTAATGTAAAGAGCAGTGATTTTTTTGTATATTTTGTATGTTTTCCCATATTTCTCTGGCATTCTATTAGTAAAACAAATTATAGATCATGCACAGTAAATAGAAACTTTTCAAAAATAACAGGAGAATACACTTGCAAATATGAAAAATCTGTTGTGGATTCTTTGTTTTTTTAAATATGCTAAGCCCTTTAGGCCCTATGTTATTGAACATGATTTCTTGGAGGCTGTTAGTTTAATTGTATCTTGGAAACACACATCAAATACATGCCTTGGCCTGTTCAGGATCTTTGTATTGAGGAAACTGTATGGAGTACAGAGAAAGAGCCCATGAAAGAAGAAAGTGTTTAGAATATTAGAATTAAAAAAAAAAAAAATTAATATCTATTTATTAAAGCTATTTATTTAAATCTGAAAACCAGACATCAGAGAACATGACAGTAGAAATACACATTTTTGCAAAAAAAATTGTTTAATATTTGAAGCCATGAAGAAAAAAGAGCCCATTTGGGCAACTTAGATTAATACATTTATAAAAAGTAAAAAAATACAGAGTCTAAGAGGGCCTAAAATATTCTAGTCTTAAACTACAACTAGTAGTTGAAAGTCAAACATTTTGCTATACTTCCTCACTAGGCCTTTCAGTAGCTGCTTCAGTAAGTTTAGCTGTTTGTGAAGGTCTCCCTCCATCTCCGAGTTGGGAAAGAACAATCTAGAGTGTTAGAGCCAATTATTGTATTTAAGTGAATATCTGTGATCTTTTCTTTAAAGACTTGGTTGTTTTGTGGGTCTAAAGGAAAGGTTCTCAAAAAGAAATTATTATAGCTGAGAATGGATTCTAAATGCATATTAAGATTAATAAAAATAACTGTGCTCATAGAAGGTCTGAAAAGAAATTAATTTCTTTTGGTGAGATTTAGAGTAGACATCAGACTGGGGGACCTCATGGAGAGCAGGTGGTGAGGATGTCACTTCGTAAGAAGCCTCAGAGGTTTTTCCTGTCTAGGCTCCCTTGTTCTTGCCCTCCCTTTTGCAGGCATCCCTGCACAAAGAGAACTGTGATCCAGCTGTGGGCACAAACCTCGGCACTGGCACTGCTGAGTGGGTGCTGAGGGAGTGAGCAGCAGGGGGGAAGGCTCACCTCCTGCGCTGGCTGTGATGCTGCAGGAAATCCAGCAAGGAGCTGGGCTCCATCAGTGCGTGGGGTTATCTGCTGGGGCTCTCTTCAGTGTAGTCTGCTCCTCCAAAGTGTGGGCATTTATTTGATCTAGAGGATTTGTAATAAAAATGAGCCACCCAGAAAATACAATCAACTTTTCAAGAAACCTGGGACCTGCACTCCCTCCTGGGCTGCTCAATTAGGGTTTACCTGCAGGGAAACTGTTTAGCTCGGTATATGAAGCGCTTTCATTTCAGTATATGTGTTCACATAGGAAGTCTGATCAGGATAGCACTCTCCCCTTACATTTGCATCTTTAAATTCAGTTCCTTGTGTGAACAGGCCCTTAGACCATCACTTCCAAGCAAGGAGCATTCCTTTTTTGTGAGGTACCCAAAATGTTATGATATGTTGTTTAAAAGATTAATTGGATTCAAAGTTGTTTCAGCTGATTTTTAGCTCTGGTTCTACCTAATGCAGAAAGGTATCCTAGAAGTAGATTTTTGCTGAATACATGTGTATAAGAGCATAAAACATATCTAGACCAAGGTAAATGGAATAAATTAAGTATAAAGTATATGTGAAAATAAAAAAAAAAAAATGGAGTGGAGTGATGGCTGAAGAATGGATTTTAGTATTATATGGTTAAGGTTGAGTATGTATACTTTCTTTCAAGTTCTAAGTCAGAGAATGGAGGTCTGACTTAAACATTCATAATTATCAAAGTTTGAAAGTAAATTGATATTTCACATAATTAGTATTATATTCAAAGATAATTTATAATGTTTTAAGCACACGCTTTAGCTACACAGTTACTACCATTTTTTAAACTCCAGAGCTTTAATGCTGCAGGTAGCAGTTAGTGTCTTGGGCTGTGTAAGGTGTGCAGTACTTTGTACACAGATCTGAAAATCCTTGCTAATGACTTGCTGCTGCACATTGTACTGGCATCTGTAAAAATTATCTAATGCTTATCTCTCAACTTTGTAAACCCTATGTGAATGTATCTTTGATGGAAAGCAGGACTAAGCCAGTGGCTTTACTGATCCTGATTTAAAGAGAGTCAATATTTATATGCTGTAGTTAGGGTTTTAGAAAGGCTTGAAGGCTGATAACAAAAATTGTGTTACTCTGAAGAGACAGGAGTGAAAATAGATACTGGAATACTAGTGACTAATGTAGGGGTAGTATGGGAGAAGGAGAATCCTGGGGATATAGAGTTCTGAAGAATCAGGGAATGTTAAAATTGTTGTGTGGATGCAGTCTTATGTACTGCTGAGGAGCCAGAGAGTGACGTAAGGCACAAATAAATTTAGCAAATGCAAGAAAGTTTATTACCTTCACATGCAAATGAAACATCATTTATTTAACCAGTTTTTGATGTCTGTTGTAGTGTGTATACTGTGTTTTATATGGTTCCTGTGTGGCCATAAATAAATTTTATTTAGAGCATTGGAGGGAGCTGTTATTAACAGAGTTACTCACAGCCAACATCAATTATCTCTGGTACTCTACAAATACTTATTTATGGTTACAATAAAATATTCTTGGGGAACTGTGGTTCTGTAAAGCTACCTAGGATACCTAGCATGGGGATTTCATCTTCAGAATAAAACCACTGTTGTACATGACAAAAATATGGAGAATCAGTGAGTTGCTGAATAACACTCAAAGTGTTCACTCTTATGAGTTAAAGTGTTCTGTCATTCATCATTCTTAGGGCATGGGCCTCTCCTCTCATGAATAAATCTCACAAGTAGAATACCTTTGTAAGGACAAAAAGGTATAATAATTTGGAATGTGGTACTATAGATTTTCTTTTAAAAATTTGTATAGCTAAGGTTCTTCACCAAACCTGATTATATATATTTCTTTTAATTAGTCTGGTTTTTTCTCCACTTTTATCAGAGAGGTAATTTAGGTTTCTGGAGCAGATAGTGTATTTTTAAATTTTTTGATATATAAATACCTAGCCTTTTACAGTTTCAAAGATCTAATGAGTTTCTTATTCTGCACTTTGAATATCCTGTTAATATAAGGTTACACATATGAAATGTTCTTTTTTTCTCTTATGCCACTAGTAAGATACCAAAACCACTCTGTTTTACGTCTTATTTGTCTCTCTATGTTGCATTGATCCAAATAAAGGACATGCACACTGACAAGTGTGTGCCTGTCATAGAGTGGAAAAGTCATTATGAGTTTTCCATTATATGACAACTCTAAGACTTCTCTTGTGACAAAATGATTGGAAGGTGATTAGTGGCAGAACTTTCCTCCTCATCTGAAAGGAGGCTGATGTAGTCATTTGCACACAATGAGAGTTATCAGCCTGTATTAAACAAGAACATTTATGACCTATAGCTGGTAATTTGTAAATCAGCAGAGTCCCTGAATTAGCAGACGTGTGAAGCCATGCAGGTTAATAGTTAGGGTTTTTCCGTTTAAAAGTATAAAGGAATGTAGATATTGATATAAGATCTAAGGAGCATGTGTTGTATTAGTAATTTTATTGACTGTTACAGAATTCCATTCTCATTGGATTTTTATGAAGTGTCTTAATTTATGTCTTTACAGTTTCTAGAAGTACTGTCATATGTGGGACTGTGCAATTAATGGCAATATCCCAGATTCCTGAAGGTCTGGTGAATAGTGGAATATCATCCAATTAATGTATGTCAAACCACAATTTCACTGCCCGTGAAACTGAAATCCTGTAGAACTTGAAATATGTTTCTTTTCTGTATTATGCAATATGGGAAATTAAAGGCAGTATAGCTGCAGCCCACAAAAAAGGGTATATATCATCAATTTTAAGTGTCAAATTTTAGTCAGATCATAAATGAAAAGCTATTAAAGAAGAATTTGAGATCATCCAGATAATCATGTGGAGCTTGCATACTTCTTCCCTTAGGAGTCAAGGAAATTACTTTATTATTGATTTTTTTCTTATTTTAAAATATATTAGCAGTAAGAGCAAAACATGATGTTTTCATCACCCTCTGCTCTAGTTTTAAAGTTCAATATCCAAGCAGAAGAACCTTTCCACGTTGCTGGAGTACAGATGTAGAGTATCCCAGAGAGTATGAATAAAGGCCATGAGGAAGTGAATGTCCATTGCCATGTAGAGCACAGCTGACTGGTCACAGTGTGATGACCAAATTGTAGTGAACTGTACTTTGTGATATGCAAAATTTTTCCTTCCTTTGTCAAATATTTCTTCTTGTTATTGGTTAGACTGCCACAGATTTATGAAGGATATTTATGGGTGAGCTGGAGGCTAAATTACCTGAAATACTGTGAGTGTGAAATAGTGTGAAAGACAGGAATGTTATTTAGCAGATATATTAATCACAGGACCACAGAGAGTTGGAAGGGACCTGTCAGGATCATCAAGTCCAAGTCCTGGCCCTGCACAGGACACCCCAACAGTCACACCCTGTACCTGAGAATGTTGTCCAGACACTTGAACTCTGTCAGGCTTGGGGCTGTGACCACTTCTCTGGGGAACCTGTTCAGTGCTGGCCAGGTTTACCAATTATTAGGGAAGGCTGCTGTTTTTCCACACCTCAAATGCTTCAAAATTCTGACATTACTGGAAACTAAAGCAAGCCTAAGAGTTAATTTTTTTGCATAAATGTAATACTATTTCAGCTGTAGCTTTTAAAGGGAATTTTGCTGTTAAATGAGCTACTTAAGTAAACAGATCATAATTTCCAGGGACCATTCACTGTACTGCAGTAAAAAACCTCCCAAAGCAGAGCCAGTGTCTGCATTTGTTCTGCTGTGTTCACCCCAAGAGAAAAAAGCCTTCCTTCTGATCACAGAGCCACTAACACAGGTACAAGAGTCTGCCCACAGCACAGCTTTCTGCTGCTTATCCTTTTAATCAGAACACTCTTCAGTTGCTTTTAGCCATAATTTTGTTAAATTGACTAGGAAGATAAGAAATGTCTTAATTTGTGATAATTTTTGAACAGTGGAAACTGATTTTCTTGAAGAACAAAATAAAAAGTTGAAAAATATGAGTAAAGGCCATAAAAATGATTGGGAATTTATTCCTTCAGAGTTTTTAGTTTTGATTTGTTATTTGAGGGGTTTGGATTTTTGTGTGTTTGTTTTGACAAAGTTTTGTTTATGCTCTTTATTTTTATTTAGGTTAAAATGTCAGTGCAGGGTTTTATTTTTTTTTCTGCATCAGATATTGTTCCTGAAATATTCTGTTTATTCTGGTCAGAAACTTTAAGAGCAGTTCTGTTCTTAGGTTGCCATCATTACATGGAACACATTGGCATGGAGTGTAAAAGCTCTTCTATTGGATGAAGCTGGAGATTTTAACAAGTAATAGGCTTGGATTTTAATTGGTTCATTTTAATGTATTATACTATGTCAGACAGACACAAGGTAGGACGTAATGAAAGTTCATGTAGATACTCAGGGTATTTGAAATTTAACAGAAGTGCACATGTATTTTTGTCCTTATGGCTTGCATATTTGCCTTTGATAGCAGATTTTATTGGTAGCTCATTAAATCCTTCATATGAATAGAAACACCTACAGTTACAGGTCCTCCCAGCTGAGAAGAAAGCGCTAAAACACAGATGATGCTTGAACCTGGCTTGTGTTACACAAAATAGCAAATGAGGCACAGAAATACACTGTAAGAGGGATAAAGCGGGAAATTTTCCCAGTAGAGACCATGGCTGATGAAGGCTTTTTCTCCAGCCTGTGAGATAAGACAGAGGTTTTCAGTGGGTTTTGCCACCCACTCCTGCTCCTCCCCATCCCCTGACACTTCATCTCTCTGGGGGTGGATCTGGGGTGTGTGGTAGGGAATGCAGGGCCGGGCACCCCAGGGCACCGCAGCTGCTCAGGCTCTAAGAGGGACGGCAAAATCTCTCTTCATAATAGGAAGTCAGGTTTTCCTTTATGCCGGGGTGTTTGTCCATTGTCCAGGGGCACAATTCCAAGTCTCAGGCAGCTGCTGTTATTGTTGCCAGGGAGAAGTTTGGTTAGATATCCACCAAAGGTGTAATTAGTCTTTTACCTGTTAGAGCTCATCTAGCTAGTGAAAAGGATTGAAACAATTCCCTGTGTTCTCACCATTTCAAATAATTCTGTGTGGAGTGCTGGCTGAAAAGGGAAAATCTGTCTTCTTGAATTTAAATGATTTATTACTCACTAATTCCCTGGAGTTAGTAACTGTTGAAAACATGTAGCATATTCTATATTCTTTCCTGAATGGGAAATGAGATTTCTTGGACTAGACCATTCTAATGGGAGAAGACAAATATTTTTACTTGAATTTTATGTTTATGTTCTGACCAAGTCAGAATGTTATGGTTTGAGTCCTTTAGTTATTTAAGCATTTCATAGTCTTGACTGCTTGTCTTGAAGCTGATAGAAGCCGAGGTTGTAATTTGCCTGTCAGAATGCATTTCCTTTGCAAAAGCCCTATAGTAGTGGTAAAAATTAGTGGTTTGCCTTGGGTGTTTCAACAAGTGTGGTCAATTTAAGATGCCAAATCAGAATGGATTCCATAATACTTATAGCATGTTAAATAAGTCAATTAACTAATATTTTTTTTATTATTTATTCAAAGAATTATCTGTATTAAGAACTGAGGTTAGGGTAGGGTTTTTTGTGGTTTCTTTTTCCTTCTTTTTATAACCAGTGCAGAAAATCTGTCACTTTTACCAGAAATTTGAAGGTCATTGTAACAACCACTGAATGAACTTTAATTGAAGTAGGAATGGATGGAAATCTCTTACATCTATGGAATTCTGGTAAAATACTTCAGTGTAAGTTATCACATGGGTCATGGTACTACATCTCACAGAGAAGGATTTGTGAAACAGGTTAAGAAAAGATTGACTGGACTCTTACTATGCAGTATTATTTATTGGTGATGATGTAAGCTGTGCAGAGAGAAGGATGAAGCTCAGGGGTGTTAGAGGTGCTTTGTTCTTTGAATCATCTCCATAGCACTGAGAGCTCCAATCCACTCACAGGCTGCTTCTCATTCTTAGAGCACAGACAGGAACAAGCCATATTCTGCCTATATATTCTGCACTAGTCATTGCTTAACACTTGACTTTTCATTCATATTTCATACCAGGCAGACAGGCTTTAAATATTGGTACAGTTCTTTAATTTATAGTTTGAATAATTGTTCATTTTGTTCGTATGTTTTTTAGTTTAAGCAAACTTCAGCTGAGATTTTGGGTAGTCAGGGTATCTAGAATTCATATGATGAGTGTGATGCAATTTGATCTCAGTAAATTCTCTTTTCTTGGATGGAACTTGCTATAATTGTACTGTATTTCTGTATCAAATTGCGATTTCAGAAATAAGTTTTGTGTTATAACAGGCTAAGTGAAAAGCCTGCAAAATTTTTTCAACAGCTGTAATGGGCTCAGGTCAGGTGACAATTAAATACCATTTCAGTAATAACTAAAACACATTAGAAGATAACAGTTGCATGTGTTTCTTAGTTTTTTTTGGTTTTTTTTAAACATAGATGAAGGATTCTTTGTTCAGAAATAATATTAGGACAAAAACATCCCAAAATCAAAGATGAAAGACCACCTCCTTTCTCCCTGGTGGGGTGGGACATTTCAGTCCTGCAGCTCAGGAAATTGCTCTTTTCTTTACACAAAAAGACTGAGGATCCAATACTGTTCTCTTACCTCCATTCTGCCCACTACAATTAAGGAAAGCAATTTGTGTCTATAAAAAGTCCCATTGAATCAAACAGCATTCATTTCAGTACATAATAGTCTCATCAAAATCAATAGGGTTGTGGCTGTAACCTCTGTGTCCAAGGGGAATTGTGTGTGCTGGTGCCTTCCCTGTCTTGGAAGGTCTCTGAACCTTTTTGCTCAAGCCTTTAATACAGAAGGAGCTTATTGAAAACCTTGTTTGCTACATACTGAACTGCTTTGATTTTCCTTCCTTTCTGAAGTATTGTGAGACAGTGTGTACCACTGTCCTTGGGGTGCCTATTAATATCTATTATAGTAGATATACTGGTTCATTTCTTTTTCATGGCAGTATAAAGATTTGCAGCCTACAAGAAAAATAATTACTGTGCATTTTCTTTTTCACTTAGAAAATGTTTTTCGCTTAGAAAAAAAGAAACCCTCAGTAAGTGGCACATCTTGATGTAATTATTCAGAAATGTGTTTTAAATCTGACTCTTCCATTTTCTGTATCTTTTCCCAGTCTGATTAACATACACAATGAAAGTATTTATCTGTGTGGTTGAAAGAACAAAGTGCCAGCTGTGTGCTACCAAATCTAATGAAAGACATCTTGCTGTCTATGGAGGTTGATTTTAATTTTCCATTCTGCCTTGTTATCCTTGAGAGAATCCTCTCTGGCTGATTATGACAACTAAAAATGTGGCAGCAGAAATTCTGAAGGGAAAAAACCCAAGTGTTTAGAAATTTAAGTTTTTTTGCATATGAAATTTTATATTACTATATAATTGCAGTGAACTCTAAGCTTACCCGAGTAAACATAACAATAACTTGTTCCCACAAAACCCTGCACTGACTTACAATTTAAGGAATCATTCACAATGTAGGAACCAGGGATTATTGAGCTGATGCTTGCAACCTATTAATTAATGCAATGAAGCAGCAATAATGACACTTGAGGACATAATGTAAATCTTATATTTGAGTTATACTTATAGTCAAATTAGAAATTATTCAAGGGACTTCACCTAATAAACTTAGCCCTTTTCAGACTTTTAGCAGAAACCTTTATTTCCTTTTTCTGTGGCTAGTAGGTACAGGTTTTTTTAAAAGTCACTCTCAGTCTAACTACATTTTTTACTATAGAATCATGGTCTTTGTTATAAAAACGTTATAAACCATTTTGTCAATTACTTGAGAGTCAGCAATTGGTATTTTCATGAGAATAAAAGGAATAATATTTTTTTTCGAGGGCTTGATTTCATTCTTGTGAATAGGAATTGCCTGTGATGTCTCCCTCCCTCACAAACAGTTTAACTGCATCAGCCATTGTGGCAATCAAGATTTCACTTCAAAGTGTTTAAGCCATCTCATCAAATATACACTAAGAAATGATGAACAGCCAGTCCTTAATTTTTCTGATTTTTTTGCCTTCTGTTTTCCTTTCAAGTCTTGAAACCTTTGGCCATGGAGATAATTAGCTGGATCCTGAGATGATATCTCTCCTTTGGATGTCAGCTTGCACAAGCACCTAAAGATAATTTAGAAATTGGAAGCTGGCTTATGACTGAAAGCATAAATGTAGTCAAATAAGCAAACTTGCTGCCTATGACCTCTACCTTTTAGGAGATTTCCTTCCATGTAATGCCATGTGGATCATATTAATGTTCATCATCTTTTTCCCCTTCCACTTTTGAAAACGACTTATTTCAATCATCAGCCTAAGTGAACCATCTTTTATGGTTTTCAGAGAACATGAAGTAACTGTGGAGAGAAGGAATAAAGGCAAACATAGTATGTTCAAGAGAGGAAGGAAGGAAGATTAGACTAGCAAATCCAGAAGTAACCCTCTCTACTGGGTTTGGCTGAAACTATTGAAAGTCCTATGGAAATTACATCAAGAAAGTAGAGTGGCTGTTGTCTGTTCACAGCCTCTATGCATTAGAAAAACTTACCTTCTTTCTTGATACTTTTTGCTTGCTAGGAATTTTAGAATTTTTGTAAGAGGCAAATACTGGTTGTGGGAAAGTTGGTTTTTCTCCCTTTCTTTTTTAATTTTTTTTTTTTAATTTGCCACACATGAAGATTAAAAAGAAAAAAAGAGGTGTGAAACAAGATATAGTTAAAGCACCAAAGTTAACATGCTTTGCTTTTGTGTCTGAGAGAAGAGGCCAGGCTCCCTCAACTCGATAAACAGCCATATGATTGCAGTCTATAAAATCATTAGCAAAATGCAAAGCGTGGAGAGGGGGACTGGCTGCTGCTGTTTTTTCCAGCGGTAGTAACTGGAGGGCATTGA
Organism: Lanius collurio; assembly: GCA_020086605.1. Taxonomy (NCBI): domain Eukaryota; kingdom Metazoa; phylum Chordata; class Aves; order Passeriformes; family Laniidae; genus Lanius; species Lanius collurio. The sequence goes on from JACBWW010000019.1 coordinate 11,033,718, forward strand.
ATGAAGCCAGGATGGTGGGGTTCAAAACAAACAAGATGAGCAGGATTAAGGGGTAGCAGGCCTGTGATCTCCTTGACAAGGAACACTGTGGGTGCCAAAAGTTCAAGCTGGTCCTAGGGCAAATTCATTTGAATTTTTTGCATGAAAGATTGTTTTATTAGTAAAATGAAATTATGATCTCTTAAAAGAAACCCTAAGTGATTCTGTTTTTTTCTAGCCACCATAAAAGAAAAAGTTATTTAGTTTTAAGTAATGCCCACTCTGAGACTGCTCAGAAATATGGCAAGGTATAAGTAGCTTTGCAAACAAACTTTGTCTTTTAAAGTTTGATTCAATTTTGGAAGAAGGTCCCCGTGTACTGATGACAAATGAGATTGTAAGAATATAAAGGAATGCAGAATAATAACTACTAGGAACAATAGTGTGTGTAGTTCTGGTAGTGTCCCATTTACACAGCACAATCCTTTTGCTAGACTTTAAAAGAAACACTCTTCTAGGAAAGCATCTCCTTTTCTGTAACACCTATTATTTTCTCCAAGCTGCTAGCATATTTCCTTTGTGTAAGCATTAGATCAAATCAAATGTAGAAATCAAGCAGTGATTAATGTCTTTCCACTGTGTTTTTAGCGTGGAAAAGCTCTCCATAGATAAGCCACATTTGGTCCTTAACTAGTACTAAAATATTATATCTTACTACATGCTCCATTTGCCTATTGCAAATTTTAGCTTAATTTGGCATACAAAAGTAACCTATCCCTCCAGCATCTTTAAACCTTCCAAAAATCCCTCATAAAGCCAGTAAATGGAGTTTTGCATACAATGTGTAGTGAATATGAGCTATTTTCCTCTTCGTTTGCTTTCTTCTTTTTTAGTTGGTGAATGTTATGTGTTGGATGATTCAGGATGGGGTGGTTTCTCTTCATACAAAGATATTATTATCCTTTTAAAGTGAAACATACTATCAAATATTTTTACAGATGAAAAGCCATCAATGGATTTCTAAATTCTACAAATTTCTCAAGTGTATGGCTATTGGATCAGGTAAGTGCTAAGTTCTCCGTAAAAATATAGCAAGAGGAATATGACAGTTGTTAGATATGATTCACTACAAATGGAATGTTTTTCTAGCCTTCAAAATACTTAAAGTTTACAATTTAAGCCAACCTCTTCCTTTGCAACTTTCTTTTATTTTTTTTCTTGTATCTCCGTTTGACTTACTGGGGGAAAAAAAGGAAGGATAAAATAATCTTATGGGCTTGGTTTTATGGTAATAAAGATAATTTTCGGTGTTTCCACAGCTTTTATTGTGTGATAACAAATATCCAAATATGTGTTTCTCTTAAACTTCAATTCTCTGTTCTTCAGAGTTGTTTGGGTTAGTCCCTGACATCTAATTCCATTTTACTTTGTCATCCATGTATGCTGTGACCTAAAGTTAGACCACCTGCTGGCTGACACCCTGTTAGCCTGCTTTGGAAATAGAGCATTCCTGTCAACACTGCTCTCAGGTGTGTATGTAAGACTCATAGACCTGCAAACTTACAGTGCCTGCCTTCTTAGTTATATTTGCCCAAGCAAACCTCACTGGGGAACTCTCTGAGCTGTAAGCACCAGTCTACAGCATGCATGAAGAAAACCTTTTTTATAATAGCTATAAACTATATATAGTTGGTAAATGCTGGCAGAGGTACTAAACAATTTCATTAGGTATTTTAAAAATGAAATGTAACTTCCTAGTAAAGCTTTACTTTGTGCCCACTGTGGAGTAAGTCTGTTGGATTTCCTTCAAAAAACAATTTGTACATTCCCTAATTAACATTTACTACCCTTTCTTTTCACAACAGCATATAGCTTGTGTGACAACTCTCTGACTCAAAACCACTGAAACTTTCTGCCTAGATCACACTTTTAAAGTGAAAAATGTTAACCAAAACCACAGTCAGATAAAGCAGTCTTGCCTTAATAATATATTACAATTGTCAAAAGCCATCCTTGTTAAGACACACAGTATTGGAGAGAATCTTCATCTGATAAAGGACACTAATGGAAATATGTCAATGGCTAAAGGGCAAAACAATTTTTAAAAGCATTTTAGAATGTAATTGAGATCAAAAGAAACCTTTATTGGATTCTTTGCTTGATACAGATGGTGAAATCTTGAATAGTGATGAAAAAGAGGCAAGAAATGTCAACAACAGTTTGTGTCCTATATATGGAATGAAATAAGAACAGGCATACAGGAGGCAGATTTTGAGAGAATTGAATATTCACCAATAAGAACAAAAAAAAAAAAGGAGGTAGCACTTACTGAAACTAAGATTGTTTTTTTTTTTAAACCATAGATTCAGAAAATTTGTCAGAGACATAAAAGACATGATTAACAGTGTTATTTCTTCACGGATGTCAAAAAATGGGGAAATTTGGTTTTTGAGCAACAGGAAACAGGAACTGGTTAGCTCCAGGTCACACAGGCATAATAAATGCAATAGTCAAATAGAGATTGTAAACACAATTTAAGAATAAAAATGGGAGATTTCCATCAACATGGCTTCAAGACAAGCATTTTTGGTAAACAAATCTGTTATCCATTTCACAGAAATACAGGTTTGATGGACACAAACAGCTTTGTTGAGCAGTAAGTTATGTTTTAACATAATTTAAAGTCACATAACTTACTAATGTGAACCTTGCAGGTTAATTGTATTCTGGACTTCACAGGGGTACTTAATACCTTCTTTACCTCAGACTTCAACAGAAAGGTCAGTTATCCTTAGGGCAACCAGCCCCCTGAGATGGGAGACAGGGATGAGCATTAGAATTGACTCCCTGCAATCCAGAAGGGAGTAGATGAAGACTTGCTGAACCACTTAGACCCTCCCAAGTCTCTGGTAGTGAATAGAGCCCACCCAAGGGCAGCGAAGGAGTTGCCAAAAGAGCTTGTCCAACTGCTCTCCATCATTTATCATCAGTTGTGGTCAACCTGGAAGGTCCTAGATAGCCTTAGAGTGACCAGTGTGATGCCTCTCTGCAGGAAGGGTCAGAAGGAGCCCCCAGGGAACTACAGGCCTGTCAGCCCAATCGCAGTGCTGGGGAAGTTCAGGGAGATCACCCTGAGTGCCATTCCATGGCATGTACAGGAGAGCCAGGGGGGCAGCCATGGGCATAGAAAAGGCAGGTCCTGCTTGACCAGCCTCATCTCCTTCTATGACAGGGTGACCTGCTTTGTGGGTGAGGAGATGGCTGTGGCTGTGTCTGTCTGGACTGCAGTAAGGCCTATGTCGCTGTTTCCCACAGCATCTCCTGGAGAACCTGGCTGCTCATGGCTTGCCCAGGCTGTCTCTTTGCTGAATAAAAACGGCAGGATGTCTGGGCCCAGAGTGTGGTGGGGAATGGAATTACATCCAGCTGGCACCTGGGGCCCTGCAGAGCTCAGCACTGGGGCCAGCCTGTTTGATCAAGGGGATCAAACAAGGGGATCAAGTGCACTCTCAGTGAATTTGCAGGCAACACCAAGTTGTCTGGGAATGTGGATCTGCTGGAGGGCAGGAAGGTTCTGCAGAGGGTTCTGGACAGGCTGGATTGATGGGCCGAGGCCAAGGGTATGAGGTGCAACAAGGTGAAGTGCCAGGTCCTGCACTTGGGTGACAAAAACCCCCTGCTACAATGTAGAGTTATTTGAAATGGTGGGATTCTGCTTTCCTGCCTACTCCTGATGGTTAACATCAGTCAGGGAGGCTTCTTTACATCATCAACCCCTAAGCATGCTGGGGTCTTATGCTTTCACCTTGTTTCAAGACCCCACAGTATTTAGCCCTATTAGGTCTCAATAAGCCGTGGTGTGATTTGTGCATAAATACCAGGTAACAAACCCAGGGAGCTTTGTAACATTTTGGGTTTGTTCATCTACAGGCACAGTTGTTCCATGTCTTTGGGTCAAATATGTATTTGTGGAGGAGAAACTGGGATTAGAAAGTGAGGCCTTAAAATATCTCCAAACACTCCTAAGGAATTTCAGACTTGGGAGCAGCATTTCCCTAAAGCAGAGCACAATTTGCAGCATCTGGATTTTATTATAAATTTAAATTGCATATAACACCCCAAGTATTTATTTTCCTTCTCACAGAAATCATTCTTTTTCTGGCAGCATTAATAATATACCTGTTTCATTAAACTGATCAGGCACATGACTACTAGGAGGTCTCAGAGGAGAAGAAGCTGAAGTTCCCTGAGTGCTGCAGGGACCTGATGTAGTAGTAATATCTGCTGAGCTATGGTCTATATAATTTTTGAATCATGTTCCACAGCACTCAGCAATATCTGTCATATGCTTTGTATCTATGTCACAGTTACTGCTGAGTTCAAACAAGTAATACTTGGGTTTCTTTGAGAAATTCAGGTGAAAAGCTCCAAAAGATTTCTACAGTAGCAAAGTTTCATTTTCTACTGATGAGTCATTATTTTTTATGAAATTTTAATGAACAACAGCAAGCACATATAAATCATAACTGAGTTCACAAAGAAAGGTAGTGTTGTAATGTCTTATTTTGTGCTCATCTAAAATGTTGCTGACTTCTAAGGACAGGATTGTTCTTTCTTAATTGAACTTTACTTAATTGACTAATTATAACTGCATGTTAATGTCAATAAAACTACTTTGTGAATACAATGATTTAAAACCAGCAAGCTTTAAATTAGGTCTCATGCATAGTATTCAGTTAGCTTCAAAGAGCGGAAATCAAAGATTTTCAAATAATCATAAATGGGAAGTGGAAAAGATGTATTGAAGTCACTCTTTTTCTGTACAGAAATTCTTCAACTTTCATATGTTTATCAGCTGGAAATGCTCTGTTACTCGGGAAGTTTTTATCTTAGGCAGCCTTTATCTTTATCTTTGTGTGCCAGCCTTCCCACGTTTTTGAATGCGCAGCATTTTTTGTCTGGGAGGTGGAACCAGCAGAGAATATTCATCTTTTACCTTTATCCACACCTCTGCAGTCTCCCCAGTAGTAAAAGGCTCACAATTTCTCTGCTATAGCACTATACCTGTCTGCCAGTCTTTACAGCAAAGGACAAAATGGAAATGAGAGTCTACAGCATATTTTAAATTCAATAGAGTTCATTTTCCTTCATCACGTGTATAATACCTGGTAGATTTCTCTGGATCCATATTTACATCTCTATAGCTAGTGCTCTTTTAAAGCTCCCAGGCAAAGTTGAAATATTCCAGAAGTTGGATGTGAAATACTGTCTTAAGTGTTTGGATTACTTCATGTATACAACATTCTTTGCTAAAGGAGAGGAGATTTAGAGAAAGACGTGGGGTCTTATTCTTGCTGATGTTCTGAAGGGAACAGCAACTCCTCCTTTCTACATACCAGCACTTTGTCCTTGACAGCGAGTTTACTTGGGTTGTGCCATCCTGCCAGGGCAAACCAAGCTCAAGTGCATCTCACATTGCAGTGCAGCTGGAGAGAGCTGAGCCAGATTTAAAAATAGCAGAGTGACTTCAAGTACAGCAACATGAAGCTTGAGGTGTAGGCTGCATTAGAGCCTAAAGTTTCAATGGGGTCTCCAAAATCAGTGGAACTGTTCTCTCACTAGCAGTGGTTAGCATGTTCTGGCTGATCTAGTGAAGTATTCCTGGTGCTTCAAGCAAGAAGTCCAAGGGACCAAACACAATCTACTTTTAGCATATGAGTGCTGCCAAACATGAAGTAATTTCTCACCACTGTTATGTTCTTCAGGCCCAAACATCAATGAATCCAGCCCTCCCCAGACAGCTGTGACGAGGTGTTTGAGCTGGCAGAATAAAGTGCACTGTGGTCATGCACTCCTCAAGCTGGAGAAGGGATATAGGGGGAAGGGGCTTCATTTGCTTCTGCTGTCTCTTTGCCAGAGGAACTTCCCTGTCCCTGAAGAACTGCCAGCACCTCAATCTAGTGTAGTCTGTGTGTTTTGTCACTCTGCATTGCTGATCCACCTGGTGGTGTCTTTATAGTGTGAAAGCAATTGCTTTTCTGCAATACCTCAGTCTCCAATTTAAAAAGGTTTCAGTGCTGGTGTCAGTGCAGCTCCCAAGCTAGGAGTGCTTGTCTGTCAGTGGTACAACTGGACAGGAACAGCTGTGCTCAGATATTCCAAATTCCTTACCTCTTACACATGCTTTACCTTTTCTGCAAGCCTAAAATGATGCAAGCGCATTAATTCAAAGGTGCTCACAAAGATATCATGCCTTTTTTTACTAAGAATAACAAAAGCAAACAGTGTGAATGTAGTGCTCTCTCGCTGTCTGTTCATACTTTATGTAACATATTGTGCTTATCAGCTCTTGTTGGGCTTGTGACAACAACCAGATTAGTGCAGTGGTGCTGCATTGAAGGAGCTGGGAGTTATTTGGGCGGTGGAAAGTAAATGCTTCTTGTATGAGTACTGGGATTAAGAAGACTGTACCACAATGATTTATAGGAAACTAGGCCATGAGATTTTGGGCAAGACCCCTTTGGCCAATTTAACAGTTTAGTCCCTTTTGCTAATTATGCAAGCAGGCATCCCATTTCTTACTGAAACAGACTTACAGATCTGATACAGCTTTGATATTTCTGCATGTCTCAGTGACTATTCGAAGAAGTACCCTGTGAAGATGGAATGCCCCAAGTGTAAGTGGGAGCTCCAAAACAACTGAAAATGACTGGGGACATGCCTTAGGCTCCCAGGCCTTGTTTTTAAATGAAAAATATAGAATGAGGCTCCCAGATATCCTTTTCTTTCATGTTCCATGCTTAGGGCCATAGCAGCTAAAAAGCCTTGCTGCATTGAGACTCGAGATAAGCTGAGGGAATATTAAATAAGCCAGTATGCAGAGATCACTGGGAGTAGGTAGGAGTTTGAAAGCTCCAGTTTATAAAAGTAACTAGGAAATTGTGCTGGTAGCTAAAAGATCAAACATTCAACTTATCAAAGGTTACGTTTGAAGTTTTGGGAAACCAAATAAAGAAATTCCTTGTTCTATTTCAGTGACTTCTCTGGCATATTTTCTTTGGCCATTGTACTTTCCTTAATAACATCTGATTTCTGTGGGGATAATTTTAGCAGTGCTGCGTCATATGAGATGCTTACAGAGTAAATGTTCTGCAAACAGTGTGTTAAATTGATTTCTTGTCCCTAATTGAGGTTGATTAAATGTAAATTTCAGGTTCTTGATCTAGGAGTTGTTGGCTTTCTGCCTTGGCTCTGGTTAGTGTGTTTCTTCTAAAACACACTTGAGCTAAAAGCGCCTGTCTTTCTTAGTCCTCTATATTCATGTTGATAAAAATAGTTTTCTTGCTGGAGCAAGGCAGCGATTTTATTCAATATTTTGTCATTTAGTATATGACACCTAAAAGCTCTATGCCTCAAAGCAGCTTTAACATTGTGCTGCTAATCTAGAACACAGGCCTCAAATGAGTTCAGAGGCAAGATCTTTAGCAGGACTAATGAAAATGAATTAAATAGGCTTCCTTATTTTGGCAATTTCGATTGAATATTTTTTTTTTCCCATTTTGGAAAAGCATTAAAAACATGTCTGTAAAGAATTATACCTTTATGTGGTTTCTTGTGAAAATCACAATTGTTTGAGAAAGAATAGATGATTTCCTTTGAAGCAGAACAACAACCACAGAAAACCAGGGCTATTTCTCCTAAGCATAATGCCAAATATTTCCTTGTTTGTTTATAGGTCAAATCTCAAGGAGGCACAGAATCCAGAGAACTTATCCCTGACGTAACCCTTAATTTATCCAGTAGTTTAGCTCTGCTTGTCTGTCTGTACTGTGAATAGACTGATTCCAGTGGGATTATTTATACCACATAAAGTTAAATCATGAGTGAGCTTTGCAGGATTGGGACCTTCAGATGCAACTGGCAGATTTAAAATGCATTATTCCAAAATGCAGCGGAGAGTTCTCTGTATTATGCTAAATGGGCTTTATTGCACTGAACTAATCTCCTAGTTATAACTAATCTCTTGAAGCCTGGTTCTCTTCGTCCTCATTTCAGTAAGTGCAAAGTCATTGCCTGAATCAAGTCAGGGTGTTTGGCTCTTTTATTCCTTCATCCTTAATTATTACATAACCTTTAATACAGGGTTTACAGTAGAGAGAGGTAGGCTCACTGTATAAATTGGATTACTCCTCCTGGAACCTGTGGAGTTATAGCTGTTTACAGTGACTAAGAATCTGGCCCATAAACTTCACTGAAAGGCTTTCTCTAATCCGGCAGTGTAATTAGACTGAAAGAGTTATTTTCAAGAGTTGTTAGTACCTGAAAATGATTACTCACTGGGGCATCATTAGTATAATAGCAAAGTCACTTCTCAAGGATGCTGGAAATCCAAACACTCTGTGCTGTTTGCATTCCTCAGTAGGACAGTTAATATATTGCCTCCCATGTGACTTGGGTAGTAAAACTGCTGTATTAACTATAACAGCACTGGCACACGTTTCCCTAATCAAAAAATGAAACTGATGTCTCTGGCAGTAGATAACTACTCCTAGCAAGATACATGCTCGTGCCTTTTTATACAGAGAGCAGCTTTTCAATGTGCAGCAAGGACTCACTTTACAAAAACACATAACAAAACAATTTATATTTGTGGAAAAGAAGCAACATCACTTATACTGAATAAGATGGAGTAAGCCAAGTGTATAGATTTTAATACACTTCATCAGTTGTACATTAAGGAGCAGACCCAAAGCCTCATGGAAATGGAAAGCAGCTACCTGACTTCAGTAGGGCCTTAGTTTGATCCCATTATCTTTAGGGTGCACAGGCTCTCATGGGGGAAAAGAACCACCATACACATAATATTAGAGTCATGATGGTGAAAATCATGGCACTGATGGGTGAACTACCTGCAGCCATGTGGTCTATTGCTGTCTTATGTGGTGGATATGAAGAGGGAGCAGCTTCTCTGTGCTCTGAGCATCCTCTTTTCCTGCCTTGGCAGTGTGGTCGCAGTCTGCCAGGCAGTGGTGAGTGCTGCTTGCCCTGCTCAGCAGCAGTGGCAGGACTGAGAGCGGTGTAGCTGTCTCCTCCTGCCTCCATCCTGCTGGCTTAAGGGCAAGGGTAGTACCTGAACCTCAGTGGTCTCTCTGGGCCTTTCACAGGCCTTAGAAATGTGTGACAACAAAGTCCTCTCCCAGGTGTTCCCGTTGCAGCTGTTGCTGCAGGCTTGCCTGGTGAGACTTTGCATGTCTCCTTGGCAAGAAATCAGGTATTAATAGCATCTTTGGTGGTCTAGCCACTTTCTTCCTAAAAATCCCACTAAGACTTCATTTTTGGTTGGTAAAGATAAGCAAGTGTTTTCTCATGATAGTTCATGTCATCCCTCCCCCTCCCAAGACAGGTGGAATCACCATCATCTGTTGTGTATCTGTGCTTATCAGATCTGGGCAGAGAGTGCAGGGTTGTTGTAAGCTGGGGGAGGCCTGTACACTCTGCTCCCACCCCTGCTGTCCCTGGGACCTGTGCACAGCCCCCCTCACCCCAGCTCAGGATGGGGGGTTCTCAGGCAGGGAGCAGAGACGTCCCCGTGGCAGAGCAGCAGAACGTCACAGCAGCCACATCTGCAGAGCTCTGCACAGAGAGGACTGGGGGTGCAACACATCTCATTGTACAGGCACAGAATGCTTTGTGTCTGGACTTAGAATAGGAGCTCAAGCACAAAGACATCTGTTTTACATCAGCTGTGCATATGAATGCAAACACTGGTCTTTAAAGGTAATTTTTACTAATGTGCTCCCTTTTGCAGAATTCCCTGGCTTGATGTACCATGAGGGTGATACATCTGATGCCAGCAGCACACCATGTTTCAAAGCAAATTATAATATGCTGCTAACATGAAGCTTAAGATGTGCTTTGTTAAAAGCCAGCTTTTATCTCAGAGAAAAGGTTTTCTCTCTAACATCAGAGACTGTTTACACTGCAGAAAAATAATTCTGCTTCTGAAAGTTGTCTGGCCAAATTAATACTGGCAGTTTCTAGGAAGCTGTATCAGGAAATACTGGGTTATTCTGTGTTTCTCCATGCTAAGCCTTTTGTCCCATTTTATGTATTTATGCTTTTGTAATGTTTAATACTTGACCACTGAGGGCTAATCTGGTGCATCATGTATACAAAGAAAATATTTTCTTGTTATCAATTTTTTATCCTAATTTGAGTTCTAAAATAACTGTTGAACTGGTTAAATGATGGCTTGTTAGTATTTCTGTATTTTCTAAGCACAATTTTGAACTCTCTACTTAGAAGTTACCCTCATCTCTTATTGTAACTGATTGTAATAATTCCAATAATAGATAAAGTAACCAGGAATCACAAAGAAACTCTCTTTAAGTACATAAAAGGTATGGTACTGAGATGAATGATAGGAACAGATTTATTTTGTGGAGCAAAATATTCCAAAAAGAAGTTTCTAGTAAAGTATCAGTTGCTACAAATTTGTACTGAGCTAAAAAAATATTTCTCCACTTTTTTTGAAGTCTACAGAGAGCCACTTTTAAACATGTATTAATCTAGCACTGCCTTTCTTACAAGGTAAAACTGGAGAGAAAAAAATTGAAGATATTAGAATGTCAGCATGGTGAGAAGATGAAATGTTTTCTCCATTGTTGAAGTATAAAAGAGAAGCTTGGCAGTCATTTGACTGACTGGATGATATTATATTAGATATAATGATTGTACATTTAGTAGATACATAAATGGTTACTAATGCCAAAAAGACATGAAAACATGATTTTTTTTGCTTTGGAATTGGGAGGAACCCTATGCTACATATTTATTTAGGAGAATAAATTTCCTCTATCAAAGGAAGGGACCTCTGACATTATTAATACCACTAATTAATTCTTCCTGTCAGGAGGGTTCTCAAACCTAATTTAGCAGGACCTCAGTGATTTGCCAGCACTGTGCCCGCTGTGTAGCTGTGGGCACTCATTAGTGGCAGTTGCCTTGCACTCCTTTTGCAAGGGCTGCAGGTGCAAGGCAGTCTGAGGCCTCATTTTCCTTCTTTCCACTTAACCTGTGCAAATTAAGAACAGATATTTTGATATCAAATATTTAAAAAGTACATTTTTTATGACTTTCTTATATGTTAACAAGAGAGTGGAGGGAGGAGACAGATTTTGTAATTTTTAATAAGACTTCCTAGACAACATCTGTATGCTTAATAAATTAGTCATCTTTCCAGCACTTTTTGTTTGCATTACTTTCCTCAGCCAGCACTGAAGGAGGTTATTCTGATGATGAAGTAAAATAAAAGGGCTGATGTGAACTGAGGGAAAGCCTATTATAGATTGTGTGAGTGGCCCTTGAGAAGACCTGTAATGTTTCAGAGAGGTCCCAGAGCTTGAGTCCTCAGGCATCTGCTCCAGGAGCTCATAAAGAGCTGAGGCCACCATCCTTCTCTGTGCACAGAACATCTCTGCTGCCTTCCTTTGTCTTCCTGGGTTACTGTAGCTACATGTAATTGGTTGTGTGTGAGGGGCCTCCTGTGTCATCTCAGTAGCTGCTCTCTTCTCTCTTTTTTTCCTGTGGCATAGTGATGCTTTCTGCAAACATCAACAGCCTGATATTCCTTTTCAAAGTCACAACAGTCTGACAGGCTAAAAGTGCCTGGTTGGCACTTTCCTGTTTTGGAACAGACTCCTCACTGCTTTTTGATTTTTTAACTGCACCATGGGGAAGAGTTTGCAGCTTGACACAGCCATCATACTGTAATAATATATTCTATTAAATCATTGTTTATTACTTCTATTACCTTTCATTTTATTTTTTCTGAGAGAGGCAACAAAAATAAATGCTTTTTCTTTTTTTTTTTTTCCCAGGAGAAAAATAAAAGGCTGTTATATGATGGGAAGAGGGATTTTTGGGCTTGTGGAAGGCTTAACAAGAACACTCATATACTCTTGACCCTCTAGTGAGGAACTGCAGAAAGAAAAAAGTCAGGATTTTCTGTGCAGTGGATGTTTATATGCTTAGCAGTATTCAGCTTCATAAGCTGTAACAGAAACTTCTTTTGGTAGGTCTTTCATCTCTATAAACAGCTTACTGCAGCCATCACAGTTAATTTGATTAGTGGCACTCAGACACGAACCCAGTGAAACAGCAGCTTAAGAGCACTTTTGCAACCAGTGACTATATTGGGAATTCTAATCTTTGTCAGAGCTGCACAGGAGGACAGATACTTCTCTTGCATTCCTGAATGTTTTGAGACTGTTTTGAACACTTATGTACTTCAGGGAATGACATAGAAAAGGTGAGAGAGATTATCACCTGACGAAGCTTTCTTGAATTAGGTCACAGCGGGCTGTTTCATTTCACAGTTGTTCCTTTTCCTACGTGCCTAAAATCAAGCTTTCCTTCTCAACTCTTGTATAAGACAGGGCAGCGTTTTTGCTCTGTGAACACAGAGGATGCATGACTGTGGTGTCAGAGGAGGAAGGAGAATACCTTTCTCAAATACCCTAGAAAATAAGGGTGGCATTCATATCTTATATGACAGCTGGATTCTGGATGTGTCCCAGGATTGTGCTGTGCTTCTCCCTTAAATTGCATTCCCACCACTATCAGTGTTTATTGGAGTTAACATGGCTCTGTTTCCTATTTCTCAAGTTGGATATCTGGTGTATTTACTCACGTCATTGAGGAAATGCACAGATCCTTTGGGTCCTTCACATTTTTATATGGAAAATATGAAAGGCAAACAATTGTGACAGAAAAAGAAGGGAGAGAAATGGTAGGCTTTGAAAGCTCATTCAAGGAGTCTTTTGGTGTAAAAAGATTGGAGTAATCTCTCTGACATGCAGGTGGCAAAGGCAAATCTTGTACCTGGGAAAGGATATAATTCCCCTCTCTCCTCTGTTGGGGAAGTACTGATCATATGTTTGTTAAAAAGGCCACACCTGATCCTATCTTGGTGCTGTCAACCAGAGCAGAATTAGCTCTTATCTCAACATCTCTGCTTGCATAAAATAATAGTGTATGCTTTTGATAATCACTGGTTTGGTGTGGCTGCCAAAATGATTAGTAGTGAAACAGTTAAAGGGAAGGTATTTAAGCACTGCTACTTGGTTTTATGGTGAGCACCTGCTGAGATGAATTCAAGCTCCTAGCATCAGTTGCTTTTTTAAAAAAAAAAAAGTAAATAGAAGTTTAACTTCTGTAAGTCTTTGACTTGGCAAATTTTGGGAAAAGCAAAACTAAACAGCAGTTTATGTGACAGGTAAATAATGTCTTCCCTATAAGATTTGAATTTCAGATGCTACAGGGGCTCCTGGCTCACACAGGTTTAATAAGTAATATGTCTTCCAGAAACCATATACATCTGGGAATAGATATACACTATGGCATTATGGATGGCACTGCTTCTGACCAATAATTGTAATGTGCAGGGTTGTTTTTTTTTTTTGTTTGTTTTTTTTTTCTTTTTTTTCTCATGTGTTTTTTTCCCTGAGTAGTTAGAACTGACAGAAAGTTATACGCTTGATTGCAGACATATCAGCACTTTTCTCACTGTCATATGAAGGCAAATGTACAGTTCTACTTTGAATGTAACATTAACCAAGCAATTTAATACACCCCAAAATTATGGCAAATATTCTTGTGATACTATGAAAACTCATGGTTGTGTAAAAGGGGTGTTTGAGTCTTGCTTTTACTAGTGCTGTAGAGTGAGCCATGACTGCCAGGAGAAATAGGAATATAGTGCTTGCCAGCTGTTTTTTCCCTATAAAAAAGTTTTTGGATCAAGGTATTTTATCTAAATATATTCAGAGTGCATATGAAATATGTTCTGGATACATTAACCTATGTATTTTAGATAAAGTGCAGCTTTGAAAATTCCAGCTGTTTCACACACAATGTGCCAGCAGCAGTCAGATGACTGGATGTCTGCAAAATTGAACAGAGTTTCTTTAAACAAACTATTCAAACTCCCAGATCAGGTATGTCTTATCATCTGTCTCACAACCCATCAACCATCCTACCCTCCCTGGGAAAACATGGGAAAGCAGGAGTGTCTGGAAGGATGATGAATAGAGATCTGATAAACAAAGGTGGAACAAGACTTTCCTAACTGGCCGTGCCTTTGGAGGAGTGCCCTGCTCTGTTGCAGCCTCTGTGGATGTACACTGGTAAATTGTACTGTAGTGAAACAAGTTGTTCAGTCCTAGAGGCAATTTGCAGGCAAACAAAGGCTGTTGTATTACATTGGCCAGTAATGGCTACTGTATATTTTTTGGTTTCTGCTGTGAAGCTCAGTTTCAGGGGCCTGAAAAAATGACAGGAAAGTAATGTAAAAGTGCATGGCTGGAAGGACTGCTTAATAAGATACAGAGCCTCTTATCTCTGAGTAGTCTGTGTGGGTTTAATGGGGTCCAAATGTTGTGACAAACATTTATGCAGACAGCAGAGCAGTGTCCTGATTTTTTTTTTAAGGGGCTGCATACTCCAGGCCTGCTGATGTCAATGCAAGTGTGAATGTCTCAGCTTCTTATAAATGACTTGTCGTGCACTGAAAAACCTAATTTAGTTCACACGATTTTTAACTCTCAGCCATACAGACCTCTCATGTAACTCAGGACAACAATATACATTTTAGCTCTAAAATTCACAAGGATCCACTTAGGACTCTTGTTTGAACAATTGCCTTTTTCTAAACTGCTTCACACTTTTGGCACAAATAGTTGGTTCTGCTTCTTGAGAGAAGGCAAAAATAGGCATTTAAAGGTGTTGTGCAACCTATACCATTCGTTGCTTGTGTTTTATATTGATACCACTAGATGCTAAAGTGTTGAAATTCCAAAAAGAAAGTGTCTAAGACTCCCAACAGATGTTATGTTGCATTGGATATGTGTTTGCAGAGCACTTATCTCCTTTTGGAAACCCCAGAGCTAGTTTTTTTGGTGCTTATCATCTGCCAAGTACAGAAGTGGTTGTGGTAAGGAAGGGACAGACCACAACTTTTCATTCTTGCAGCCAGTGGCTCCCTGAGAGGAGAAGTTAAATTTTAGAAGTCTGTAAGGCCTGGCTTGCCTTTCTGGTAATGCCAGGGATTCTTGGGGGCTGTTTTAAGTCACAAAATACAGCATGGCCAATGTCTGCACTTCACTTTCCAGAAGGAGGGACGTCATCTTTCCAGAACTCGCAGTCTGAGTCCCTTCTTGGGTACTGACTAACCACAAAATTCATAAAGACTAAAACAAATTGTTTACCACAAACAGTGTTAACAAGCCTAATTAAACACTGCTGCTACTGGGCAGAGATCACATCAGACACCAGTTTTTCACAGCTTCAAAAGTTCTTTTATTAGAATGCTGAAAAATGGCTGTATTGAAATAAATCTCTACTTACATAATCTATCCACCTATCATACTTATGCATAGTTGTGAAATTCAGGTTCAGCAGGTTCAGCATTCAACAGATTCCTGCTTGCAAGTAAATTGTAGTTGTTTAAAAAGTTAAAAGTAGAGAAAAAGAAGAACATATTTGAAAAGGAAGGTATTTCAAAGAACTTTTCTGGGAGAGTTTGAAGAGTTTCCTGTTTATTCTGTAAATGCTGCAGAGGAAACTGATCCACTTTAAGCTGCCTAGAAAGTGCGTTTTTTCAGAAAACTTTTCATGCTTTAAAACTAAGTTTTAATATGGCACAAGCCAGCAAATTCAGGCAGCACATCTAAGAAAATTATTTTTTTCTCATCACAGCAAACCTGAAGCTAATCCAAGGAGAATGAAAAGGCACTTCTTCCTTCACATTTATATAGTGTAAGAAAATGTTGTACCAAGCAGACAAAAAACCTGTCACCAACCCCTTGATCTCCATCTTGCAAAACAACAATGGCACCCATTCATCACTTCTCCCAATATCTCTTTCTATTCTGTTTAATGGGAACTGTTCTCTGGTTGCAGAGTACTTCAATGAAGATTTTTTAAAAAGCTTCTGCTCCCACACTTTTCTGCTTTATATTCGAGCAAAAAACTCCTCAAAAGTTTTGCACATATGCCTTTATATAAAAGTACTGTCCGTACATAAACCTGTGTAATATAAATAACAAATAGTATCTGTGCCCTGTGCTGCACTTGTTCCCTGCTGACTTACTTCCCATTTATGAATGAGGAGAATTCTGTGCATGGGAATGGCAGAGATAGGAGATCTTTCCTCCTGTAGAGCTGTTTCCATTTCACTCCTTTTAGGAAAAGTTTAGAAATTGCTGGAAGTTTGAAGGGATGAAATTTTTTGGGTGGAAATTGTACTTTTTTCCTCCCATCTTTCCAATATCTGTTTTAATTCCTTCTGGGTCTCTTCCTCTGTTTTAATTCCTTCCTGGGTCTCTTTGGTTCTGTAGTTCCTGGATCATTGCACTTATCCATATCTACAGATATATCCCTGTGGTGTCTGATTAACAGTGGAAAAGCAAAGGCTGTGGGGGCTGTTTAAGAGTAAGGTATTTCCATACTCTTGTTGGTTCTGTTTTGGAGTATGGAAATCTAAGTCTAAGAATTTTAAAGAACCTGTAGGGACTCCTTCTGTATAAGGAGGAAGTTTAGTAACATGAGGCTGTGGAAGAGAATGTCATCACACGCTGGCCCACAGCATTTGTTCATTGAAAAAGGAGAGCATTTAATGTTGAATCTCAGAATGGCCCCCACAGAGCCCCCCAGAGAAGACAATTGTTCAGCAGTTGGGCTGCTCAGCCCTTGCTCCTGCAGCAGCCTGCTATGATGTGACAGCGCAGTAATGAAAACCACAGAAGTGCAGAAGACTTGCTTTGACTTCTGCAAACTTCTAAAAACTCAACTCTGCTCATAAGTTGTGTGGCAGGACCCAGCACATACCTGGAGTCACCCAGCATCAGCTGATTTTGCTGTCATCTGAGGAGTGCCCTACTTATTTTACCTGTTCAGTAGAAATAGCTAAGGAAGAATCAAGCCCAAATAAGCCTATAATTCAGTGTACATTGCTTTCAGTGAAAAAGGAAACAATATCCACCTGTTGTAGGGCATACCTGAGCATTTTGAGTTATTATTTCAGCCCCATTTAAGGGGATAATGCCATGATTGAGGGAATGCATTAATCATACATACATCAGTACTGGAATTTGGTTAGCAACAGGTTAGTTCTTGTTCACAGCAGATGTTCTCTATTATAGCAGGGAGGGGAGGAAGTTGCAGTTAAGAAAGCACTTACCTGTGCTTGCAATTGTTCTAGTTTTCTTCGTATTTTTTTTTATCTGTGTGCATTAGTCAATCTGTATTATAGTCATGCAGGAGTGCAGCATAACTAATGCATTTCTGACACACTTTTAATTTCAGAAAGTTAAGAGCATAAAGCAGTAGATGGCATTTGGTGAGAGCTGTTCTCTGAGCTCTGGATGAAAGGCCTTTCTGTGTCAGAGACCTCTTGGGCCACATGAAGTCACTGTGAGGTGGCCTATATGTAGGTGCATTGCACAACTGAGCTGTGCTTTCTTGTTTCCTCTTTTTGTTCCCCTAAACCCTAGAATTGGGTAGGAATTAGGGTATTTGAAACAATATTTTATGCAGAGGCTGGATTTCCCATCAAAGTCAATGGGAAACTTCCTACAGCTGCAGCTGGCTGGGAGAGCTGCTGTCACCAACTCATTTCCTCTGTAATGACCCTTTTCTCTAAGTTGTGCTTATTTTTATACCCAGGTTTCACAGTAATTTTTATTGTTAATTTATTTTTGTGTACATTGAATGGAGACGTTTTTGTTTACATAGCATGAGACTTAGCAGCCACTGTGGTGTTTATCAACCATGACACTCATTTCACATCTCTTCTGTTATGTGAGTGAAATGTGGAAATAATAATGTTTTTCTAGCATATCAGGGATGAAATGACTTACAACCAACAGGAATGGCTGGGTTTATTTTTAGTCTTCTGTATTAGTGTAATTTACCAGCCGAAAACTGGAACCACTCTCCTCACAGGTTTATAGTAGTAGTAAGTGCCAAAACTACAGAACTGCTACAGCTCACAAACCCGTTGCTGGATTTTAGGATACAAGTCTCAATGGCAGAGTTGTTTTTTGGCAATTATTTTACTATTGCACCCCCAGGCAGATTCAGAATTTTGTCATTGCTGGCCTTGCAGGTAATCACAGTTGGCCAAATTCTTGCTCAAGCACATTGAATAAAATTTTGGGTGAACATCAATATCAGTGCTTGATGTACTTTCTAGTCATCAGGAACAACAGAACAGAGGTTGGAAGCTGAGTTCTAGTGGTAAAAAATATTTGATTGGAAAGAAATGATGTTTCTTTTACTTTGCACTAGAGAAGGCAAATATTTGCAAGGAAGGGAAAAGACAAGCCTGTGCTGTCCCCTATAGAGTGTAGCATCAAATTACAATCAACAGGCTTTTTAAAGATTGAGAGGAGTAATTAATCCGTAGTACAAAACCTCATATGAAAGTCACTGCCCTGTCAGAGCAGTGTAGAAGATAAGAAGGATGAAATAAGGCAATGAGAAATAGCCAAAAAAATTGTGCTTTTTAATGGGACAAAGACCTAGGGCCCAGGGGATTTTGTATTTAGCTGGGTTTTTTTGGGAGGGAGTGGAGTGAGGTTTGTATCTTTTTGAGGGCAAGATGGGTTTTAATTCTGGTATGGGTTCCATTGTGAACATACTCATTATAAGTCACTTGATTATAACACTGTAACTGATTAGTTCCTTAAGGCAATGCTTTGATGAAGTTTAGAAAGTAGTTTGAAAAGTCTGTAAGAAATTTCATGTTTTGCTTTTTAGGCCTCAGATTACATATATAGTGTGAGTATCATAATGAACATTAGGGGAACCAATTTGGTTGCATACCTAAATACAGTTAAACCAGAGAGCTCCAGGCTTGCCTTCATGACTTTAAATATCTATTATACATCAAAGGGACATGACAGTTTTGCTCTGAACCAAGAAAATTCACAATTACAGGGAAAAAAAAAATAACACACATGTACTCAACAAAACCACAGTGCAACTCATTAGAAATTAATTAAGCATCTCACTGCAAAATCCTTATAAAGACAAAAACCCCACTGGTCCAAATTCACTGCTAGCCTAGACGGAACTAGTTTTCTGAAAATTTATTTTATCTCAAGAATTTTAATCTTAAATGTTGGAAACAGTTGGAATTTCTCAGAGCAATGATTACAGAATAATGCACTAGACTTGAGCAGGACACATTTTGTCTCAGGTAATCCCCAATGTTTTTCCTTTTAAGGTTGATGAAGTGATAAACAGATTTTTCCTTGAATATGGTAAATATGTTAAAATAGCATGCAAAGGTCATTATGCTAATAAGGACTTAGATTAATCCAGATCTCTGTCATCGTTAAAAGCCAATTTAGGCCATTATCCTAAATTCTTTAGAAAGAGAGAGATTCTCTTTTCAGATTAAGGTGTCTTATCCAGTGACTTGTAAGGGACACCAGCCAATGAAACAAGGTCTAAATTCTGTTTCTCCTGTAACAATGTGAACAACTGAAAAATTGTGCTGATGAAAATACATGTGCAACCTGACTCCTGTCTATGTCTCATTTGTCTATCTAAAATATCTATATTAAGATGTGAAGATAGCTGTTGTCTCCATGCAATTCTTCTAAGACTCCCAGAGTTTGTTTCCATGGTTGATAACAACTTAATAAATGAAAGACTGGCCTGAAGCACAAACTAGGAAAAAGAACAGGAAAAGCATCGAGGGAGTTTATGGAACATGTAAGACATTTACAGATTGTTTCAGACATTCAAACTTAGTGCAGTTGCTTGAAGATATTTGAGACTGTGTTTCTGATTTGTTTCTGTGGCTTTTGTACTTTTGTACAGAATTACTCTTGGTTAAAGGAAGTGATTGAGTAGTGCAGTTAAGTATGATGAGAGAAGCCTCACCAGGAGCTTACTTGCAGCTGGATTTGAAATCCTGTATCCTACATGTACACAGACAGTACTTTCCTCTTTCTAGCTGCTGTGTTCAACTTAAGCTTGAAAGAAATACATTATTATGATTTTTCTCCCTATCCTTCCCTGAAGATAAGGAGCTGTTTGAACAGGGAAATCCTCGTAGCTTCACTTTACAGATGAAACCAAGGTGTCTTCATGTCCCATTGCTTGTTCCATGCAACATGTTTGTTTAAGATCTATAGACATCTGATGATAAAAGCAATGAGTCTGTCTGGAATCCTAGGCAAATGGCCTTTTGGATTTTGAGACAGCACAGTTGACTTTTATTCCTACACTGAGCACTTAGGTGCTCATATTTGTTAAATGAGAGTCAGACCTGATGCATTGACCTTACTGCAGCTGCACTGCAGGACACACATGGTCACATGAGAGAGGGGTTAATGAAGTCCCATGTCACATCAAGTGTCATTTCCCAGGAGTCTGAACAATATTATTAAAACCCATAGTTTTGATACACATTTGTTTCCATTTCAGAGTATTGTTTTCAGTGGCAGGATATTACATGTTTGGGGAAAACAGAAAAATTTTTCTGTGATAGTTGTTTTTCTAGAGTTTTGTGTAGTCAGAGCAGAAAGTCTTTATAAAAGGATACTATTTCATTAACTTGAAGATAGTTTTATTTTTATGCTACTGCTGGAGAGAGAAAAATCCATATATGATCCACCTTTCTTTAGCAGTCTTACAGAAAACAGTATAAACAATTTTACATCTTAATTATTGCATTTGGCTAATTGATATCCAGAGACCTAAATAGGTCATGAGGCCAGGTACCACAACAGATAAATTTTGTTTCCTGTTATGTCATTGGAAGTCCTTTAGAAATCAGCCCTGTTAAAGATGGGCTGCATGGGTGTGACTGATGTCAGGACATGGCCTATAAACTCTGCACTGAAGAGGAGAAGAATCTGGATATCTCTAATTAGTGGGGCTGCTGAAAGCAGAGATGGAGCTTAGATGCTTCTGTAGAGTACAAAAAACATTTAAAATGGTTTTAAAATTACCTCTCAGCAAAAAAAAAATACAGGAGGAAAGCAAATTTTTCTCCTTGAAAGGAATAAACAGGTATTAACATCAAACTTTAGTTTGCATTTGCAGAGAAACTGATGTTTTAGGCCCAAGCAAATAAGTAAATTAATAGATGTTTACTTAGAGATATTGTCAAATATTTAACACTAAAAATAGGGACCTGTCAGGAGACAATGGGCTACTCTAAAACTACAATAATTCCTTTGGGAGTGGGCAGCATCTTTTTCCATGCCTGTGAGGTACTGTAGATTCCAAAGCAATGCAGAGGAAATAAACCAGAACACAGCTGCAATGAAAGGACTTTTTTTTCTCAGTTTTAATGTAGGCTAAAGTATAGAACTGTCTTAGTGTCTTCAAAATAAATCTTATAATATTAATATCCTGAAGAAGTATTCAGTAAAATAGTTTTGCAATCTACAGGATCTCTCCCAGATGCTTTTTATTTGAATATCAATAAAGTATTTCTATTTCATTGAATAAATTTATATTTTAAATTAGAAATGGAAGTACATATAAACTAGGAAATAAATGGATCTTAGAGTTTCAAAATTCAATGTTTTGACATGGTGACATGCAATATTCAGAGAAACACACGGCAAAGAGGGAAGCTCAAGTGTCTTTTAAGGTGAGTCACATCTTGAATTTCCTATTTAGTTTCCATTAAATAGGCAGAAAATTTCATTTCTTTTGAGTTCTATTAACACCTAATAGATGTTAAAAACTAAGTGTAACATGAGCATTGCAGATTTCTGTGTATTATTTTCACTCTTAAAACTGAATAGTAACTTCAGACTGCTCAGTAAGAGTTGAGAATCCTCAACTTGTATGAGAGTTGGTAGGAAAGGAGGAGGAAATTTCATCAGAAGTTGAATACTAAGTTCTGGATTTAAAATTACTAATGTAAAGGGAATGCAGAGAAAAATCTATTTTGATCTTATTATGGCTCTACAAGACTTTGCATCATTGAAATATAAGATGGACTAATTGCATTAAAGAAATTGCATTTGGGTTTTTTAGTTTGCGGTAAAATTAATTATAAAACAGCTTTTAATGAAATATTCTGTGGCAAAGCCAATGTATTTTATATTGCTGCTACAAAATGAATAATCTCTTGTGCTGCAGTTTTAAATTCTTAATCACATTCTTCATTTAAACTCTAGAAAGGAATGAATGTCTTGTATATTACATCCTTTTGACCAGGTTTTTGTTGTGAATAGTCCAGCAATGTGATGAAATACTTTCTTTAATGTAGCCTGGGTGATTATATAGAAGCTCTTCCTCAATAGTGGTGTCAGTTTAACTGTGATATTTCTAGATATCTATATGCCAGTGACGTGTTCCAAGTCTGAGATCATTCCTAACACTCCATTGAGACTTATCCCTAATTTTGTTCATCCCTATTAAATTTGAAAATTGGCTTATATATTTAAAGAAAGTCACCAGTTCTCAGGATAAGCTAAAGTCTAAAAGATTCTTAAAAATAACCTCAGATTTTCTACTGACCAAACCAGAGAGGGGGAAAAGAGCTAAAACATATTGCCTATTTCAGCTTCAACTTCTTAGCCTAAGACTTAGAAAGGTATGTTGATTTAATTGCTGTAACTCCATAGCCTTTAATGGGAGCTGTATATGTAAAACCCTTCACCATCCTCTGTAGATTAGTCAGAGGACTTAGTGAAAATAATAAAAAGGAAAAAAATGTATATATTTATGCAATCTGTGATTTTTCCTTTCTCAGTCCAGGCTGAATGTGTGAGAGTATCCAGTCAGAGACTTTGTAGAGCATCTAATAATCAGAAAACATTAGGCAGCAATTCTTTGAAAACACTGTTTTCCAATGTCTTAAAATTAGGTTTATGAAGTAATTTGAATATTTTCCATGATTATTTGCTCCTGTGCAACTCCAAAGATAATCCCTGTCCTGGAAGACTTGCACAGCAGATTGTTTGGGCCAGAATGTTATGTGATGTCGTGCCATTGCCAACCCTGACAGTAACTCCACTTGGCAACCAGTTGCACTAATTCCAGTGGAGTGTTACTGCGAGACACATTTTTGAATCTAGAGGAACACTGTTCTGTAACTGAGCTGTTTTGCTCAAGCATCTTATTTTGACTGTTAATTTTTGAAGTCTGTCAATGTCTTGAAAACAATGTGCAGATGCCTCTTGCTTCAGATCAGTTGTATTTGCCAGCATTGGCTCATATCTCTGCAGTGACATGTAGGAAAGTGGTGTTTCTTGCATCACTGTGACATTTTATTGCATATCAACTCAAAGGAGAATATCTCCCAAGACATTTTATCTGTGCATGGAGAATGGAAGGAGGACAGCTGTGTGCAGGGATGGTCCACCAGGGAGCCATGTTCTGCAAGCCTTCCTACATCAACCCTCTGCAGGCTCCCAACATGAAACGTGAGCCAAACTCATCTTTTGAATGCCCAGCTGAGGAATTCCCCTCCCAGCCACTCAGCACAGCAGCTGGCTTTGTTGGTTTAGTCTCTTCAGAAGAGCCCGTGAGTGGCCACCCACATGTCTAACAGGCCCTACTGGAGCACAAAAAGCCAGACTCCTCCAGGCCTGGTGGACCTGTCATGTTCACCCTGTCAGGATCAAGCTGCTCACTAGGCTCAGGGCAAGGTAGGAATTTTTGCCAGTTGAACTCATGTATTTGCCTCAATGGCTTTGATCTTTGATCCTCTTGATGTAGTTTGTCTGGAAACAATCTATTGACAAGTATATGGGAAAACTATCTCATATATGGGGAAACCTAAAGGTGATACCATAAGGAAAAAGATACAGGTAAATGATCTTATGGTGCCCTCTGACCTGAAGATCTACTGAATATTTTATGTGGAGGTGTGCAATCAGTAGAAAGAGGTATATATAAAATGTATGGAATTCAACTTTCTTGTCAGAGGCTGAGCTCCTCTCCAGAGGAGGAGAGGTTGGTGCTGTGTGACAGGCAGCAGGTGAAGGTGCATTTCAGGTTGTGTGTTGTGTGTGAGGAGGATGAAGAGGCAACAACTGTGGCATGGGAGACCAGCAAAGCTCCAGGAGTGGGGGGAAGACTGGTAAGAGTTAAAGATGATAAGCAACAAGGCAGTCAGATGAGAGATATGCAGGGAAATGGTTTGTCAGGAAAAGGAACACAGAACAGCATAAAGTAACGATAATGAAACTGAAATCTAGTCCTGAAAGAAGAAATATGACTGAGGAAAAAATGTCAGTTATTGAAAGGTGTAGCTGGTGTGTCATGTACCAAAGAGAAGACATCTAAAAGGTCATTAATACGAGCTCACAGAGCAGGTAACTCAGCAGTGGAGGTGGCAATTGAGGTGGAGGCTGAGGAGGTCAGTGATAGCACAGCTCTGTGTCACTGGATCCAGGGGGCAGGCAGTGCCTGCTGGATCTGCAGGCAGGAGATTTGATTTTGGCTTTCTTCCTGAAACCTCTTCTGTGGAACCTCCTGCTTTTCAATGCTCAAAGATAACTCGAGATTGCTGCTTAGTGGAAAATGGGAAAACGTTAGCTAATGGCACAGCGTAACAAATGCTTAATTTCTTAAATACATAACTAATGTTAGTAACCCAGACCTATATGTGCAAGTAGTTAAACAGCAGTTGTGTGACTCAGCCCTTACCACTAAATAGCTGAAGGCTTTTGCTTTGAAATATTTGCTCCATGCTTATTTTTTCTGGCAAAGCATGATCATGAGATTTCTCCATAAATTGCTGATTGGCTTTATGGTTTTTAATGGTCTGGTTTCTGGAAGCAAGACAGAAACCTTGTTCAGTTCTGGAATCTGCCTGGGCTGTTGGCTGTTCCCAGTAAGAGATGCCATTTACTGAAATCAGTTATGCTGGTTTCATCAAACCTTGCTAAATTGATCTACTTTCAAACTTCCATCCAGAAAAAAGTCACTTAGATATAAGCTAGCCATGTGTGGTAATCTATCTGCAAACAAAGTCAAGTTCCTGTATTTTAAACACAATGGGGTTTATGCTCATCATAAAGCTGCATTTGCACTACTGCAAGTAAATAGCAGATGTAGCTCAGCCTTTGGGTAGTTTGCATGTGCCAGATTATACAGGAGGAATCAATGCAGAGGGCTATGGGCAGGACAGACTCCTGTTCTGACATCAATCATCCCCAGATCAGTCAGAGCTAATCAACAGTTTTCAAGTTATGAATACTGAACACTTGTCACAATCTGCAGCTGAAAAGTTATTCACTGAAATTATACAGTAAATTAATTGAAGTAGCACCTTGGAGAAAATTATAAGTGTTTTGCAGGCAATTTGTGAATAGGTAAAGTGAAATTAATTGAATGAATGATTTGTTATGAACTATTCTCCCAGAAGTAAGAAGGTTCTATTTTTGGTTTTTCTAATTTCCCTAACCAAAGTTCGAAATGTTCACCCATATATCCTGCCATAGAAATGTAATCCTAGACTTGCCCATCCTCATCTTTAGCACCTTGCCATGTTGTGAAGATCACTGACATTTTTAGCTATATTCCCAAAGCAAATTTTAGCTGAAATGCTTTAAGAGTTTAATGATTAAAATTCATTAGAAATAGAAATTTCCCCCCTTGTAATTTTTTTACTGTGTTTCTCCACTGTAAAGCATTTACACTGGTCTACCATATCACGCTCAAAGACAGAATTTTGTCTAGAAACCCCATTTTGAAGCAGTAATCTAAGGCAGATTTCTGCTTGATATATGAAGTAATTATACCTCTGAAAGATCATTAACAGTTGACAGTTTTAGAAAAGAGAAATGAAGCAGTCTCCATATTTTTTATTCTGTCTTTAATGCTTAGCATAAATTTTCTATTTCCACAACATAATGCATGATGGCTTTGCCTCAGAAAACAACTGTTCAGTCTTTATTAATGAATATTTTTATTTAGGCTTAATAAATTTGTCAAGACTGCAATGTGTTCTGATGTGGTTACATTGAAAGTGAATGCCATGTACCTCCCAGATATGCTCTATGATCTTGGTTTTTTGCATAGGAAATATGTGCAAAATGTAAACCAATGTCCTATTTTCTTATTCTTCTGTAATTTATCTCTATAGATTTCACCTTAACAGTGGTATCAGGTACGAGAGCTGCCAGCTTTTCTCTCTGTTTGTGATTTCTTGTCCCTGTCCATTGGATAGTGATAGGTGACTCAAATCTCCTGCCTGAGGGGATTGCTATATTTTTGCTCTATTTAATGAACTCCTCCATCAGTGGTGGTTTCAAATACTGTGTAGGGTACAGGAAGCATTTTCAGAAGCAGCTGTTCACCTCTTTCTTCTGAAATCACTAGAAATTTTACTTTTTTCTCTGAGTCAGGCTAAAGTGAATTCTTTTGAAAATCCCATTCTGCTTGTCTATACAGGAAAAGAAAACATGGCCTACAAAGATAAAAGCTTTCTGAGAGAAACACTGGCATCTTGATATCACACTTGGGGAATTCTTATTAACACTTTATTATACAGCTTTGGAGGCCAAAACCAACTTGCTTTTCTGTCTCTGCCAAACTACCTGAGGAATCCTTGAGCAGCATAGAATAAATATCCTTAGGGCTTTTGAAGAAATTGGAGGTATCTGGACTGAGATTTGAGGCTGCAGTTTCTGAGGACCTTGGTTTCTGAACCTCAAATTTTCATCATTTAGAATAAAAACTTTCCCCTTCTGTCAAAACAGCTTTGATTTCTTACAATAATGCTGTGGAACAGTTTATTGAGGAACAATTAAACATTCTTTTTCCCTTCCCTCTTCTCCCATAGTCCGTTGAATTATAGTTGTTGCAAACAAGCTTAGATTCACAGTTCCAACATGACCTAAGGTGAAGAAAACCTTTTAACTAGATTTCCAATCAAACAGTCCAAATTCCCTTCCCCATAGTCTAAAACACTTATCTTTATTGATATAAGCAATGTGAAACAGAGAAAAGTACTAGCATTTGTTAACAATCTATTTCTTTTGTCTGCTGCCTCAAACTGAAGTGACATTGTAGTTATAACTTCTCTTAGAGACAGGAATGCAGACTGAGACCAGGAACCATGCTGTGATCTGTACATTTTTTTTTGGTGAAGGAATATATTCTACTATCATGTGGTAAAAGTAGTCAGGCAGTGCTGAACTAGAAGTAAAATGAGTTTCTTTTCCTCCATCCCCTTGGATTTAATTTGGAAAATGTGAGGGAGAATGTTCTCATGTACTTTTAGAGGAGCACACTGGAGTGACCTATGTAGGTTGGGCTGGTAAAGCAGCTGGCAGGTATTCTCAGAGGGCTGAAACAGTCTAGAGGCTGCTTTTCCATAAGTAGTTGCTGAGATTATTCCCTGTTGCCTGGTTGTTCTAAGGGAGGAAAGGTATCATGCTGATCTATGAGTGGACTGGCTGCTGCCAGGTCAATTCATCCCAGTGTTCCCAGATCCATAAACTGAAGATTTGTTTCAGCTTTTCTCAGCTGTGGAATTTCTTCAAAAATGAAGAATTTTTTCAATAGTTTATTTTGTTTCAACGTGGATTGCCTTGGCAATGCCAAAATCCTCTGTCCCAAAATACTCTGAATTAAATGTTCTTCCCAGCTTTTGTATTCTTGCTGACTTAATCTGGTTCAAGGACAGGGGAGCTGTGGCACCTGGCCCTGGGACACTGCTGACACAGGCAGGAGCTTACCTGGAGTGCCCTGTCCCAGGAATCCCAGCTCCCTTCTCTGGGGCACTCGGCCTGGCAGGTTTGCTGGGAAGCCATGGATGTCCAGTTGTGAGACATTGCTCCATAAATCCGTGTGTATTTCCCTCTGAGGGACTGGGGACCCATCAAAAATTCAAGACTGATTAGATTTTAGTTACTTGAAGTACTCAATTAGTATTTTCTGCAGAAAATATTTGGTAGTTGGAATTCTAGTGTCATTATTGGCTTTGACAAAACTGCAGTAGAGCAGACCAAAAAGTTTTAAATTCCCACTGTTTTAAAATGAAATTTTCTATTTGCTAATCACAAGTAAATCAGTATATTTGGGTTTGTATTTTGAATTTAAACCAAGTTAAGTCTAATCCTCTTGAGCTTAGTTTCATATTGGTGAATTTGATACAGTATTTGTGAACTACATGAGGACAAGAGAAGCTAGCTTTAAATAAGAAAAATGTGTTGTTTTCTAAGAAAAAGGGACTTCAGGGATGCAAAAAAACTGGAGCTAGATAAATGAGGCTTGTATTTTACTGAGTTCAAAAGCATCCTTCCAAGATATGCACATCGTTCCAAGTCCATTTTTTTCCCCTTGAATCTCAAGATAACATTGCCATGATAAGGAGAATGGATCAGCAGACAGTGTGTGATTGCAGTGGGGTTCATACTCATAAAACTATGGGTGTATCCCCAAAAGGCTGATAAATCACTTGAAAGCAGCTCCACCAGCTGTAACCTTGGAACACACTGAATTTTTAATTGCCAAGACTAATTTTAAGCTTCCACATTTGTAGATGCAAAGCAAAATATGCAATCATTTCAAGTCAAAATCTGCTATGGGATGTAATTTAAGAGTACTGTGTGTGCATAAGTGGCTTCTGCAATGTTTTCCACTGACTGAGGTTGAACAAAAGAGCAAGGGCTGGATTTGCCATTATACATTAGCTTCCAGCTTTGTTAAACACAGGATCCTATCTCTAGGGTGGGCCAATATCTTATTGTTCCAGGTCAAGCTAATACCACCACCCCCACAAAATTCCATGTTTCCTGTTAGCTAGAATAAAAGCAAAAGCTAGGCTTCAGCTTTGCAGAAACATGAAATGTATTCCCCTGTTTACATACACAACAACAAAGTTTATTTGTGATCACTGAGGTATCTAATCCTAGTGGTGTCCTGTCAGTTCCTGTAAACTGGAAGGATTTCAGCACAGGTACTGTGCCCTTTCAGCTTGCAGAAGACAGTGTACAAGGAGGTCTGCATTGTGCTTTTCTTGTTGGTGGTAAATAAACAGCACAAAAGTCTCTCTAGACATAAAAAGTCTCCAAACTTTGGCTTTTCAGTCTAATTCTTCTCTTTTACAACTAAATAAAGACTTAGTGAACAGGTTTCCCTGCATATGAAAAACTTTGAGATAGAAATATTATTAAGTCTGTTTCTTTTTTTAAATCATTTTTTCTTTTCATTTATTTTCTGACATTGAGAATAGCCAGTCTTTGGTTCTCAAAGTCAAACATGAGCTTTTAAAATGTACTTCAGGATTTTCCAAGAATACTTATTTAGGTTTCTTGTGAAGAAACAAAGCAGCTCCTTGTGAAAACAGACACTTGATTGACTTGTACTGTTTTGCCTCCTGTGTGCCATCAAAATCAAATGCAAAAATGATGGGATAATGCAGTAATGATTAGCTGGAATACAGATGTGAAAAGGTACAGATGCAGTGGAAAGGAAACACTCGATAAACCTTTAAATGTATTTGAAAGTGAAAATGAAAGGCTGAAGTAGATCAGTTCATTACTGAGTGAATTGAGCTCTTGGTCCTGTACACCAGGTGAAGCTTGGGAGGGAATTGTGTGTGGTGGTGCTGCTGCTGTGTGCTGAGAGGAGTTGCCATTGTTTCCCAGGAAACAACAATAGCCAGAAATGTTCACATGCATCAAGTCAACTCTGTATTAAAGCTCATTGCTTTAGTCAGAGACTGTCTCTGGAGGTAGAAAGGATGAGAATGGGACACAGATGATTTTGTCGATCCGAGACAAGTGCTTATAGCCCCTGTTTTTCAAGATGTTAGCTTGTATCTGAAGCAAACTCCAAATTAACTATGTGCAAATATGTATTTTGTAGTCTGTCTCAGGCTTTCAAATCAGTCCCCCCAAGAGGATGCTTTACATGGAAGAGTTTTCCTGAACTCCAAACAGGTGTTTGGATACTGAACTCAGGCTGTTCTGTGTTGGAATTCACTACTGCATAGGCCAAGAGAGTGCCATAATGGCATTAAAAGGAACATGACTCTTTTCTCAGTGAATTTCTTTGCCCACATCTAAAAGGAATAGTTATCTATTGGAAGAAGATATCATGATAGATGTCACTGGGTGTATTATATATGTTTGAATGTCATGTAACATTTACCACACAGTTGGACTTGCTTTCATGAGACCTTTACCTTGATTATTAGATCTTTTTCAATATTTTTAATTTTAATACTGCCTCCCACTCAGCAGTGTATTGTCACAAAGTTATCTAGGGCATTCAGGGCATTAAAGATCTAGACCCTGCAAATTACAAGAGAATTTTGTATTTGATAACTTCAATTGGAGTGACTAAACGATGTACATAATTGCTTCATTGCATGCAAATATGTATTTGTGAAGTAATTAACATATTACTGTGCCAGGTAAACAGTAATGAGAGGAGGAATCCACACACATGAATTTGACTGACAACATAATGGACTCTCCCAGCAGAGAAAGCCAACTTTGAGTTGCTTTCTATTACATCTGGGGTACAGAATGTCAGTTCATTTTGTGAATTTTCCTTTTTCCAAAATGAATCAACAAGACGGCTGCAAGGAGATCACTGAGCCACTCTGGTTTTCTGCTTCCTTGCTTTTAAAAGGATTGTTCTGTTGGCTCCCCTGTCCAAAAAGTTCTATAATTACCTGGATACAGTTAATGAGAAGCCTGAGTTTTGGCAGCCTCAGTGTTTGAAGAAGAGAAAATTTAACAATTAGTAGCAACAATTTAAAGTGTAACACCCTCTTTTTGATCTCTCTCGGCATTTCAGAAATGAATTTATTTTGCAATTGCCTGTTCTTGTGACGGGCTTTGTAATAGGAACATGGGAGCATGAAGAAAACCAGGTACTTGCTAGGAAAGTTACTGTGTGCTGTACTGTGGGAATCCTTGGCATCTTTGTTCCCTCTGGCTGGAGTTTCAATTACAGGAAGAACATGTGATAATAACCTGGCCTGCTATGATGAAGTGTCACACCCAGGAGCAAATGATTAAAAGTTGGTTTTATGAGGTTTAATTTTTGTTTTACAGATGACTAAGAAACAAATATAAATTGTGCCGGGGGCCTATAATGAAATCCATATAATTTTGCCCAAATACGGAGCAAGAAAGGTTGGAGTAGTGGCTGTCACTTCACTGTCATTCCTAGGATGGGAATTCATTGTTCCAGCAGAGAGAGGGAGTGAGACTGTGTGGGTGAGAGATAGTGAGAACATGCTCTGCTTTTTTCCTCACCTCCCTTTAGGAGCACTGATGGGCCTTTATAATATTTAGAGTATCATGCCTTGCAGAAATATAAGAGAGTGAGAGTTTAAAAACTTACTGTACAAACAGATAGCAGTAGCTTGCAGGCACCAACTCCTCCCTCTGCCCAGAAGCTCACCAGTGCACAATGCTGCAAATTGCTCCAAAAACATAGCTCCCCAAAAAATTCTAGGAAGAATGTCTGGAGACAAGATTTATATAATTCTCTCATTCTGAGCTGCTTCTGGCAGTGCCTCTTGGAGGTGTTTTTATTCCACACAATTAACTGTATTGTAGCCTACAAACATTTATTAAAAGAATGTTTTGTTTGCCAAGTGTTCAACGTAGCTGAGCATGTTGACCCAGTGTTCCATGGAAGCAGTACATGGTCAAAGATTGCAGAAATGCAGAATACTGGGCAGCTTTTGATGGAGAGATTCTAAAAGTCTTTTGTGTCTGTTCTAATACAGACAAAAATTATAATCAGAACCCTTTTTGGAATTGCCACTGAGTTTCCTACTTGGAAAAGCACTTATCTTGCAAAAGCAAATGATTTCTTTACTACTTCAAACTGCAGACCCTTTTGAAATGTAAATTAGGAAAATGGAGGTCTTGATGCTTGGAAGAGCTCTGATGATTCATTTGTTATGATGTTCCTCCCTGCTGTGCTATACTGAAACTCATACCATGGGGCTGCCTTGCATAGTTCAGCTGCATCAAACGAGGAGGTACCAATTCGAAAAGATGAAGCTACAGAGATGTGTGTGTGCTGCAGTTTATGGAAATGCCACCTCTGTCAGCTACAGCAATTAGCTGTTTCTCTTCCCTCTGCTTTTAAGTTACAAGTTAATGAGCATGTCAATGAACCCACCTGTTACAGCAAGAGAACCAAATGTAGTTTGGTGTTTGATGATTGTAAATGTGCAGAGAAACTTCCCGGCGCTGTATCAGAGAGAAGAGAGATAAAACAAAAATATTGAGATAAAAGAAGAAGATATTAGCCTTCCAACCTGACACCTCCATTTCTGTGTAACCCCGAACATGTGGTCGTGTTGTGTGACTGAGGCCACCATTATTAAAGAGCTGGTGAGACACTGCTAAAACATAAATTCTACCTTTTTTAGCTGTCAGCCATGGAAATTGTTTTCCTAGGAAAGCAGTGGTCCTTTTAACTTCAGTTTTATAGATGCAACTTTGTTAATAATTTTATGAAACAAAATAATGCTATTTTTCTGATACTGATTGTGTTTCGTAGGGCAAGACTGAGTATATTATTCCTATATTAAAGAAAGCCTCTGAACCAAACTGTAAAGTGAAATGTTGGTCTGTGAAAGTTATGCTGAGGCTTGCAAGAGGCAGCAGATGCTTTTTTAGAGATCTGTATTTGAATGCATCTCTCCACATTTGAAAGGAACTATTACAATGCACAGCAGGCTGTGAGAGTGTGTTCAGGCAGGATAAACCTTCAGTCCTTCAGGCACCTTGCTGTGGATCACACTGCACAAGTTTGAGCTCTTGCTGTTCTCCTGCTGGTTCAGGAAAGTTTGTGCTGATTTGTAGAATCTGTCTAATCTTGCATGACATGGCTTCATGATCTAGCATGTGGCAAAATACTGACTTCAAACATTTTGCCTCCTGACCAGATGATTTCCTTGTTAACAGTGTGTGGAAGAGGCACTTTTGGTTATGTCTCCATTAGCATTTAGATAATAAGGCAGCTTTGGTACCTTCTTTAAGATCTAATAGCTTAATAACAGCACTCACTGTTTTATCAGGGTATTTCCCTGTCACTCATCTCAAACCAGTGTTATTCTGGGTTGATCAGTGCATTAAATAATCTTGCAGACTGGAACAGGAAAATTAATGGTTAAAGCTGTGTGAGTACATGTGGATTGTTTCACACAAATTTTCCCCTTCATGCCTGCACTGATGGTATCTTGTAGATGATCATCCTAAAAGCAACCACTATACTGAAGATTGCCAAACTTTTATTTCATGTTTATGTATGAAGTTTCCTAGGACATCATCATGGTACACTGTTTGCCATGTGACCTTCTGAAGAAATTTATGAGCAGACTTTTGTGGCTGCACTTTGGTTTTTTGAAGATCGTTTGTTAAAGATGGGCACAGAGGAGAAATGAGCCTTCTTTTCCTTTTTACTCCTCAAGACTTGGTGATACATTAGATCATTATAGAACAGGTGCTTTTAGTTTAGAGTGTGGTATCACCAAAGTGCAGGATAGAGGACACTAATGACTTTGAAATTCTATCACTATTCATTACATTCTGTGATATGATTTTTGGAGGATTTACCATAAATCCATTCATTTTCAAGATTTCAAAGACCCTGAAGCAATGCTAAATCCACTAAAACCTTTTCAAATTTAGTGGGTTTTGGATAATATGAAATGGCTTACTACCTATGACTAGCCCTCTAAGCTCCCTGCTTTTAGTGCAAGGTAAACAGCTCAGTTAGTTGTATTGATACATTTTCACAAAATATATACTTTAAAAAAAATTCCAGGTGAGCTGTTAAGTTTCTGTCATGTTCTAACTAGGTACAGTGTTTAATCATAAAAACTGTAAACCAGTGAGAGCGATGCCATTTGCCTCTGCAACAAACAGGAAATTTTTCAGTACTCCCCTACACAAAAAAATAAAAGGGTTTATGTTACTGCACAGAAGAAATTGCTAGAGCACTGCTGGTGAACAGACATGCCTGAGACACTGTTGTTCCTGACTGGAATCAGTCCTGACAATTAACACTCAGCATGGCAGAAACTGCCTGGGACAGAGCTAATGCACTGTGTCATGATTATTGTACTCCTCCAAGCATAAATTGAATGGAGAATGGTTAGTAATTAGCTCAGGCAAAATAGACTCTACACTTGTCTTCTTTTGTCATTAACGTCCAGGCTGATAACAAAAGGATCTCTGGTAATTAGCACAAACCCATGCAAAAGGTCTGACTGCGCTTCAAGAACCCTTTCACACATGCATTTTTGTTCTAATGAAAACTTGACTTGAGAAAACAGTGGGCAATGGTAAGATAATTGTACATTAATAAGCAATAATTATTTTAGAAAGAAATTCAATTTAAAGATCCTTTCTCTTAGTGGCCAAGAATAATTAATAAAACAATTAAATGAAGGTCTCTGGATATGCAATGAAATAGACATATGCATGCAGCCCTCCCCCCAAACTCTCATGGGTACAGCTGAACAGAGAGCTGGCTTTGAGTTTTGCTAATATTCCATGCTTCCAGCAATAAGATGTGTGGAATCTGTATTTTGTGCAGTGATTTAGAGGCAAACCTATCCTTTGAGTGTTTGGGTTTTTTCCACTTGATTTTGATTTAAAGAGTATCAAAAACACCTAAGGAGATCTGTGCAACGGAATATTTGATTTTTTAAATGTATTTTTGTACAAATATTTGTATGTTTGTTGTGCTGCCTGAAAAGGTAGCATTTATTAGGGTTGTGTTAATTGACTTAAAATTTCAGGAGCTACACTTTAAATGTTTTAAATCCTGAATATTGCATAGTGTGGCTTTTTAATGCATAACAGTCATAATGATGAGATCCAGCTTCCCACCAGGATTAGAGGCTCAGCTGTTGGAAGGGTGTAGGTGGCTTTCTGCAGATGCAGAGATCTGAGGTGTAGAGCTCAGACTGGTGGTGGATCCAGTATGTTCTGCTCTTCAGTTCAGCCTAGTGTAGGTAGGGGCTTAAGGTATGCAGTCTGAAATATTAATTTAAATCTAGTGCTAACAAAGGTAATGATGTGGTGAGAGTGATGGGTTTTGAGACCCCAGCATGATCCAGAAGTTTTGGAAGCTGAGTAACAAGTTAAATCATCCTTGCTGCTCCTTCATGTTAATGAGAAGCAAAAAGGTACGTGGCAAAATTTTAGCTACATTTTGTTCCCGCTATCTCTTCTCTGTAGCAATGAAGAGCTGGGGTAGAGCATGTCTGCATGTGGAGCTGTGAAGATGAAGCTTGTTTTCACACCTTCACAATTAGGCCCTCATAATCCAAATGCAGTGGTGGTATCCCAGAATGCAGCACAGCTAACTCCACTAACCCTGGAAGGGACAAAGGCTGTTGACAGAGCTAGTCAGTACCTTTCTCAAGTTTTGTTTGTTGTTTGTTTAATTTTTTTTACTAATGAGCTAGTTTAATTTTACACAAGTGAGATGATGCAAATTTCAGGGGAAATATTTTTGTTTCTGTGCCTCAAAGCTATTCCAGCTTTCTTCTCTCTGGCAACAGTGTTTACACTTCAGAAAACAACAACCAGTACTAAAACATCCAGTGTGCATGTACAAGGAATGCGATACAGCAGTTCCCTATTTTGGCAGCTCTGCTACGTTTGTCTAGTTTTTGGTTTTTCATTTTTTATTTCTGAAAGTCTTATCTAAGCACATTTTCCCAAGAGATCAATAGCTGCTTCATATGTGTAAACTGATATGTGTGGCTTACAAGAAAGATACGATGAAGGAAGACTCTGGAATTGCTTGTATAGACAGATTCATTAAGATAACAGTCTGTTTATCTAATCTTACTGATGTCCTGCAGTTATAGATCACCTATTATTATAGCAATTCATTTCTGTTTCTTTTCAGGTGGTTTTTATCATTAATTTTGTTCCTGCATAGATGACTCTAAATCACTTCTCTCAAGATTTAGAGGTAGTTTAGATTTAAAAGACAAAACACTTCTGTCAGCTACAATGATAAAGATGAAAATACATGTCTGGAGTCCATTGGCCAATACTGCGAGGTCTTCAAGAAAAGCACTAGAATAAATCAGCAGGATAAAAAAAGACCTTGGGTGATCCTGTTGAAGACTAAGTTAAGGACTTTGCAGCTTCAGGGATGACTGTGGGATAATGGAGCTGTAATCTGCAGCCTGTTGGCTGGTACTCACTCCAGCCCAGTGAAGGTGACAAATCACTTGGATCAAGAGGGCCTCTTGGGGCTCCTGTGAGATGTGCCAGGCATGGCAATTCCCTTTGTGGAGAAGACAGAACAGTCTCTAGGGCTTCTGCTTTGCTTACATTTGCTAAACACGGCATGCCCAGATAAGGTGCCAGTGCAGAGAGGTCCATGGCTACTTCATGGGGATCCCCAACAGCAGCCATCACTCAGAGTTTGCAGAAAGTGAAGCTGAGCCTTAAAAGAAAGGGTGATTTCCCTGGGGGAAGTACCTTGCCTATCCCTTTTCAAAGCTGTCAGCTTATTTTGTGTATGTGAATAAAACATCGTGATTAATGGGAAAAGTTGTCATTCATTGTGTTGTCATTGGTATCGCATTCCTTTTGGCTCTAAATGGTAATCTGAAATTTTATTCATTGATGCTTTTGGAAGGGCAACTTGATACAGCTCATGTAGTTATGTGGAGTCCTGTGAGCATTTTTTAATCCTGTCATGAAAGGATTCTGTTTGCTGCCCTGTGGGTGTCCCAGGAAGAAATGACACGGGTAGTGCCAGTGGCAGGGTGGGTGCTGGGCACCGGGCTGTCCACTCGGCTCTCGCTCTGGGAGGTGCCTGCTTTCTTGAAGGTGTAATTGCCTCAGTGAAAAAATTGTCTCCATCAGGCAAAGTTGTACCATGGGTATAGAACTTCAGGCACAGCTTTTAAGCTGTATTAATCTTGTTTAACCTTGCACCATTGTGCAATTTGCACTCCCAGTTTGAAAGCCTTTTTCTTACTGCCCATGAAACTTAATGAAAAAGTCAAGGTCTTGATGCCATGAAGATTTTTTGCTTTTTCTTTTATACCCCTTTCATGCCTTTTTGCAGCTTCTGTTGCTGGTGCTTTTGCCTGCATTCTGGGACTTGTTTGTCAGATGAGGAGACTAAATATTTTAGAAGCTTTGTAAGCAGAGGTTAATGTGCCCTCAACCCCAAGGTCCTCTCCAGTACACATCCTGTAAAGTAAGATAGAAACATCCAGGGAAAGTTTCCCCTCCTTGGGGAGGGGGGCTCATTGAAGCCTCTCATTGGGGAATTTTGGATAGATAGGCTAATCAGTAAGACCTATAATGTTATACCAGATTTTTTGGGGGTGTGCATTAGGGATGCATTTCGGTGCATTCAACCTGGACATAGTGCACCTAAGGATCCTTAAAATAAATACCAAGGTAAAATCCCTTTTTTCCTCTTCTATCGGTGTCTGACTCTTGATTTTAACACCAGGAAAAGGGATCAGTCTTAGTTTCTATCTTGAATTTAATATTCTGTTTATACAGTAAGTGCAAACAACAACAGCAAAAGATGACGGGTGGTTCCAATACTTTCATGTTCAGTTAAAACCTACATTAAGGAAAATCTGTCTCTACTACATCACAGTATGTAGCTCTTCAGCATAAATATTTTTATAGTTCTCAAGTTATTTTCAAAAATTTTATATGGGCAAATAGCTGGCAGAACCAAGAAAACTTCACACCAAATACAAAAATGTAATTGATATTGTAATTTGTAATTTAGTAATTTGTTCAAGCCTGGATTATATTTTCACTACTTATATGGTACATGTTTAAACCTGCACTGATGTTTGGCATTTTGAATGGAAATAAATGAGTGCTGATAATATTTCATAGTATAGCAGGAAATATTTCTGTGTTTATAATTTTCACAGTTGTCTTACCTAAAATCATAGATTGCCTCTTTTTTTTCTTTTTTTCCCTCTCCTCATTGCTTGTCCATTTTCAGTTTTGACCACAGTCACTGGAAGCACTGGAAGCAGTTCAGTGCTGGTTTTTTTGGTGTTAATCTTTTGCTTTGCTGAAAGGTTTTGATTACACTCATTCATGAATTTAATTGAGTATCAGATACTTGGATATAAAGGCAGAATTTGAGATTCCAGATGGCATCTCCTTAGAATCTTACTGTCTGGTTTACTCTTTTATTTAGTTATTTAGCCTTACCCTGGTCTTTGTTCTTTCTTTTATTTTTTTATGTTTTTTATTTTGGTCCTGATATATCTGACAGATATTGATTCATCTGAAATGTTGATTCTAATTTAGATATTGTCTGTGATTTCCCAGTGAAAGTTTAACTTTATGGGTATTATTTTGAGTGAGATATTAAAGGAATGTGAAAACTATATTTTTAGTGAAAGCCAAAATAGTATCTAGGACCAGGTAAGCATAAGTTCTTAATTTTAGTGATTCATTCAGAACATGTTGGGTGGTTATGTTGAACATTTAGGCAATAAAAATGATAACACTATAAAAAGTAATTGTTCAGTTAATGACTGGGGGTTTTTGATGCCTTCCTGGGTAGGTTGGGAAGAGCAGCTTGAATCAGCAGGAAACAGCCAGAATAGCTGACACCTTCAGCTCTTGCTGCATTGCAAAGACGAGTGGTGAAACCACTCATGCTGCACTTTTATAATGAACTCACTTTTTGGAGACTTATTACTCAGACCTAAACTGGGTTCTGTTCTTGGATTTGGCAGTAGTATTAATCTTGAAATAATGTGGAGTTTTTTTCTAATCAGGTGAGAATGCAAACATTAAGAAATGAATACTTTAAAATTTTCTTTTGCCACAGGATGGGTGCAGCTGGCAAAATGCAGGTGCATTTTGCAGCAGGCATGTAAATCCATGTGACCTTGCAAGCTTACAAAGAATTCTGCCAGGTGAGAACTGAGTCTGGTAAATACTAAAAAAATTATAAACTTATAAATTTATCAGGGCAAGATATGAAAATGTAAAGGGGTGCTGTTGGACAAACTCTGTTC
Organism: Lanius collurio; assembly: GCA_020086605.1. Taxonomy (NCBI): domain Eukaryota; kingdom Metazoa; phylum Chordata; class Aves; order Passeriformes; family Laniidae; genus Lanius; species Lanius collurio. The sequence continues at coordinate 11,072,719 of JACBWW010000019.1, forward strand.
CCTAGAGGGCTTCACCAAGGCAGTGGATATCTGAGCTTGGTGCTCTGCTCTGGAGGTGGGAGCAGACAGGAGCCTGGCAGCCCCACCGGCCCCAGCCAAGGTTACCCAGCTCTGGAACTTTGACGTCAGAGATGTTTTTATTCTATTGATTTTTTCAAGAAATGGGAGAAACTTGCAATTTACTGTGAATTGAGATGACAGCCCATGTTTTCTTCTTTATCACCCTCTCATGACTACTTTCCAGAGAGTGTAATTTAGGCATGGAGCAATGGGAGTTGTGATGTTAGAGTCTGTGGCTGGCAGAGAATATACTACACCTAACACAGGATATGTGGTGGTGTCTCATGTGAATTCTTTGGGAAATGAGTCGAGTTGAAACTTAAATTTTGACTTGACAACATTGTATTTAAACAAATAAACAGTGACAAAACCCTTTGCATTCCTACACTGATTCATGACTCCAACCAGAGCCAGTGTATATCTCGGAGGATACACCAGCTCTGTTACACTAGCAGTAGCAGAGAAAATAGGGCATCAAAACTGTTGGCTCCAGAGCAGCAGGAAGCTGATTGATTTCCCCTCATCCTTTCACAAACCTGGATTAGAGTAGCTCTACAACAGACGAATCAACAAAAATAATGGCACTTCTGACAGTATTGCAACCTTTTATTAGCTCCACCTGTACCACTTGACATTCACAACTCCTGCTAGAAAATGTGGGATAGCATTCAAAGTACAGAGCCTGCAGCAGACTCTGGTGTGCCATGCAATCATGGAAGTACTTCCAAAAGCAATTTTTTTTTAATCTTTTGGAGCTTTTCACCTGAGGATTAGAGAGTTAGAGGTAAGATCTGAGTGACATTTGAGCTGCCAGATGCAATAGGGATGGAAGTTGACTCTTCAAAAGAACTCTATGAACAAATAGATACTCTTTAGGGATAGGCTGCTGTGAATGTTTTCTATGCCTAGGCTTGGGTAAACCAAGTGTCCCACATGTGAATTAGCAAGCTATGTTAGAGATGTGTCCAGTAAGCTGCAGATGGGATTGGACAGGTCTTGACTCACTTTATTGATCTCATTAATATTGACTGGTACTGGTACTGGAAAGTCCTATAAGGTCTCAAAAGAGCCTTCTCTACTGCAGGCTGAACAGCCCCTACTCTCACAGCCTGGCTTTGCAGGAGAAGTGCTTCAGCCCTTGAATCATCTTTGTGGCTTCCTCTGACCTTGCTCCAACACGTCCTTCTTGTGTTGTGGACCCCAGAGCTGGATGCAGCCCTGCAGGTGGGGTCTGAGCAGAGCAGAGGGGCAGCACCCCCTCCCTGCCCTGCTGCCCACACTGCTCTGGATGCAGCCCAGGACACGTTTGTCTCTCTGGGCTGTGAGTGCTCATGGCTGGGTCATGCTGAGCTTCTCCTCCACCAGCACCCCCAAGTCCTTCTCCTCAGGGCTGCTCTCGATCCATTGATTAAGAGCAGCCAACCATCCACCCAAATCTTTCTTTTGGTTTTTTGGATCTGAGTGCTAAAATAAAACATCAGAATTGAGCCAGAGAATACATTAAATCTGTAAGGAAAGCAGAGGGGAGTCACCCACATTTTTCTTATGCTATTATTAAGTGCTACAGCCATTTCAATTTGTACTGAGCAAAAAATAACTCACTATAAGTATTTCACAAACCCTTCTCAGTTTTTATCATTATCATATTAAAAGAAGAAATAAAACAAAAAAGAATAGTAATTTTAATGTAAAAAAGGAAGTGACTAATATTGAAATTACTGGTTTAATATGCTTTTTGTCCTCAAATTAGTAAGAGTAGAATTGAACTGGTTTTATCCAGCTTATGAATATAATAGCAGCAAAATTTCAGGACTGATTCTTAAATGAACTTCTGTGTTGAAATTTTATGCCAACTTTTGTTTACTTTTCTATCAGTGCAATCTCAGCTGACTTAATAATGACAAAGAAAGAAATTGACTCCTCTGTGTTGATACAGAACTGAATTTGGAAGCAAGTAAAACCCTAAAAATTATACTGGGGCAACAGCTCCAAACTTAAATGTCTGAAAGTTTTCCTTAAACCAGAATTTTAAAAAATTACATCCATGCCTACTAATCGCAGGCTTTTGTTCCTAAACTGAAAAAATAATCAAGAACAAGAGTAATAAAAGCCCCAGAATTGAAATATTATGAAAAATTAATAGGGGAGCAATCCATTCCATTACAGTGGGAATTGACTGAAGAGTTACCTGAGCTCCAGAGGCTCTCTTTTGTGTAACTTCAAGTGTCTGAATGACAGGCATTGTGAAGAAATTAAATGAAAACTAAGCCAAAGTCTATTCAGTTTAGCAGATGAGGGATTTGGAGGATGTTGGTACTTTGGGAAGTGTGTGGTCCTTGGGAGATTTGTTCTGCAGCATAATTTTTCTATGGAACAAAAATTCCAATTTAAATAAACTCTATAAATATAATTTTGGTTTATAGATTACATTTTGATTTTCTGTAAAAGAATATCACCTAGCTTGCCATGACACCCTTTCATATTGAAAAGAGAATTGTAAATCTGGACAACTAAGTTTCTGGCTTTGAGAGGGAAGCTTCAAGAACAGTAATTTGATCAAAACACACAGTTCTGTTTATCAATCTGGGAATATGCATCAGCTGAATTGTGTCTGTGCTTTTAATATTAATGGAAACAACAATAAGAATCTGCATAGACACAGAGGGATCAGCATATACATATCCCTCAAAGCATAAAAGAGGGACAAAAAGTAGGAGAAGGAATTCAAAGCTGTCCTCCTCTTCTGCTTTCATGTTATTTCTTACACCAGCAGCTTGTTTTTCATTGCCAGGGGGATTAGGAAAGTTACGCAGGAAAGAGCCCAGTCAGTTTCTAGGGAGTAAGGGTATTCATTCTGGTTTTAAATTAGTCAACTATTTATAAACAATATGTTTGCTAAAGACCAGTCAAATCTGCCTAGCAATGCCATCAATGTTTTCGTCAGCTTTTTGACCAGCATAACCTAAGTGGAACTTTCAGCATGTTTTTTTTTTTCTAAGCTGTGTATAAAATTAAAGATGTGACCAGAGAAAGCTGGTTCAATAATTAAATCTATCTTGTTAAGATCAGCTATGAGCTGTGATTTTGTTGAATGATTAATGTCAGATTTTAAAACCTTTTTTTTTTTTTTAAAGTTTAGTGAGAAGCCAAAACAGCATTACTCTGAAATGATCCCAGCTCCTATTAAGAGAGTTACTAGATTGCTGAGAGCTAATGCAGTGGCAGCACCATACCTAATAGAGGATGTCTCTACTCAGTTGATTTTTCTGATTGCTGGCAGTACATGTGAAATGGACTATTCACTTATTGCTGGCAAACTGAAAACAGACCAATGCCAAGATCATACAGCTAAACTGACTGTCTCAGCCAGACATTCATTTTTCCTGAGCTTTGGAAAGCAAACCCATGACCAGTATTTTTTATTAAAGCCTCTACCTCCAAATGCTGCTCTAGATTCTTCCCTTTCAGCTCCATGTTGCCAGACCATTTTTCATTAAAGAGCTCATCTTGCTCTAACAAGTGCTATTGTACCTTTGAGGGATTTTGAATCCAGCAGATCCAGGAGGAGGTGGTTGTGTAGCAGAGGACACAAACTACACGTACAGACCTTTTTCCCCTGTCCATATGATCCTCACTGGCGGGCATGTTGCTCTGCAGAACCACAATTTCAGTCCCTGTACCCTGTCTGTGGTTAAAGCAATTAAAGCACTTTGTTGCCATTCTACCACATTCAAAATGCCTGCCTAGCCAATAAGGACTTAGTCAATTAAATTGATTAGAGTTTATAGTGGAAGCTCTGTTGGCACCTGTTACCCAATATATCTCTTCTAAGTCTGCAGACTGCCAGAAAATGAGTTTTGCTGGTTCATTGAGTATGAGAAATTTGCAATAGAAAATGCATTGTTGTAGCAATTTTTCTTTCCATATGCAAGTCAATCACTTTTTGCAGATTCAGAGCATGCTTCAAAGGAACCTGAAATCTGAATAAAATGCTAATGTAAATCTTGGTTTTTTGCTGAATCCATGGAAAAATTTTTGAGTCTGTGTTAGCATAAAGGGAGTTGTTACTGTTAAATTTGGATCTGTGATTTGTGTAAGATGTTTACCAAAGTGTAAATAGATGTCTGATCCTTGATAGATGGGGCAGTTGAGGTTTGTGGAGAGAGGAACAAAAGTGGGGAGAGGAACAAAAGTGGTAATTCTGGATTTTGTTCACAAGAAACAGAGTAAATGACATGTGCACTCTGAGCTGCACCACTGCCTTGATAACAGGACCCTAAGCTTGGTGACCAGGTCTGATATGCAAAATGAAGTAATATCTTCATATTAGCTTTCCATGAAACTTTGTTAGTCTGACAAAGCCTTCTTTGTGAGGTGGCTTCAGTGCAATGGGAAAGTGTGTTCCACCTTAAATCTCATGGGTCAAAGTTATTGCTGGATCCCAGGGAATGGATGCTTCCCTCCTCCACTTCCTCCTTCTGACAGGCAAGCAGAGGGGCTCTAAGGGGAATGGCCATGCTGTGAAGGGGATGAGAGACAGTGAAAGAAGTGTTTATATCTAATATATTATCTAATATCAGCCACAGGGTAAGACTTACTTCCCTCTGCCTAAACCCCTCCAACATTAAATTCATCCATCTGGAGTTTGGTCATTGAAGATTGGGCTGTGCTTCTTCCAAGAGACTTGTAATCTCCTTCTCTCTTGTTGTTTGACGTCCTTATTTACTTTTTCTTTGTGCTAAAAAAAGTTAATTGCTCTTTCACTCTTAGTTCTGTTGATTAATGCAGAAAAATCATAACATAATGTCTGGGGTATTGTATTTTCCTCCTGGAGGCAGCAGCAATGTCACAAGCACAGGGCTGTACTCTTGCAGCAGGAGTACCTGGGGAAAAGGGAAGCCAGCGAGCTGGGAATTTTTGCTTAAAAACAAATTGAATGAGTGAATGAAGAAAATCATTAAGGCTTCATCTATAAATACTCTCTGATTTAAATTCACATTGGCATGAAATTTTAAAGATTTATTTCCATAATTTGAAGTAAAAGGTATTTGTTTTAGGGGTGATTAATTCGCACACTGCCTTATGGGTAAGGGAAAATTGCAAGATCGGGGTAGTATAAATTAATGATTGGAGTACATGTACTAAAAGTGTAAGAAAAGATTTTAGTTAAGATTTTTTTCTAGTTTGTTCTTCCTACTAGCATAGTGGTTGTAGAATTTCCTGATTCATTAACATTTAACTGGTACTGGTTTCACCACAATAATAAATAAAATTATCATCTCAGTAGTTTGAAAAAATTGTTCACACCAGGAAAAGGGTGGACAAGAATGAAGAAACAGAAAGAATTTATTACCTGTTTTAGACTGGGAATCAGTTAGAACCTCTTCTTCAAGAAAAGATAAATATTTTATGGTATGATTATGCATATTAGTAAATATTATGTATAATAGCTAGAGCTCAGGCACCAGAATCCTTTGCCCAGACATCATCCCGTGAATCCTTCAGAGCAGCTCCACTGCTCTTGCTGAGCAGGAAGAGGGTTCTTGGGTGAGTTATTAGAGGATGGCTGCTAGAGGCAGATGTCTGTGCAGGGTAGAGCTCTGTGGGCTCAGGTTTTATGAAGTGATCACTTTTGAACATGTGTGTGGGAAAACAATTCTGCAGCCTTTCTTTGTGACATGCTGGCCAGTGTCTGGGTCTCCAATAAAGTTTTCTTTCTTTCCTTTGTTATTAACAACTCTCCTGGTTTCCCTGCAAGGCTGTTTAGTGATTAGAATGGGAAGCACATTGCAATGCTTATTTTTTTTCCTTAAAAGAATTGGTACTTATGAGGATTGTGATATTTCATACCCTAAAGACAATTGCAGTGCCTTCACTGTCTGCTGTCCTTTGTCACTCCCTGGATCCAGCCCAGACTCAAGGCCTTGTTTCCATGGAGGCAGTGCTTGTTATTAGAGATATTTCTTCTACAAACAGACTTGTGAATTCTCACGCCTTTGGTTCAAGCTTTATAGTTTTAAGCCTTATCTGGAGCTTTTATGTTCCATCTTCTTTGATCTTTTGCCAGAAGGCTTTATGTTGCAGACTAAGGTTATGATGTTTGCATGTGTTACTTCTCAGTTGCTCTGAGAACAGCAAACAAGAGATGAAAACCTTACATCAGAGTTCCTTCCTTCAGAAAGCAGCATTACAAGTCCTTGATCATGGACAAGGCATGTTTTTGTTTGATTACTCTTATTATTTTGTGTTTGTATTATTTGCATGTTGTTTAAAGCATGAGTGGCAGCTGACAAATACCTTAAGTTACAGCTTAGCTCATCCCTTGCTCTCTCTCAAGACAAACCATAATTGTGGGAGGCTTGAGTTAGGAATATATTTCTTTGTAAACCATTTCTCTAGTTTCTTTTTTTATTTTATATTTTTGTTTGTTTCGGTGATGGTTTAACTTTTTTTTGCAGTTTGGGTAGAGTGAATTTCCAGGCTAGAAGACCCACTCTGAATATCAAGTCAGCTCACCCATTTTACCTTTTTGAGTTGCCAGAATTGTATACAAGACTTTTCTTGCCAAAATCATAGAATTTCAACAGACTTCTAGGTTTTGATGGATGGGAATGCCCTATTGCTGGTGATGAACTGTTGCAGTGGCTAATTATCTGTCTGTGCTAATTTTAGCTTGCTTTCATTCATTGCCCTTTCTTCTTCTAAGGCCACAGAGGCCTTACACTGTGAGTTTTCTTCCTGCAAATGTACTTAAATATCCTGTTCTGAGCACCATTCATTCTTTTCTGATAAAAAGAACAGGTTGAACTGTTTGGTCCTCTCACTGTAAAGCTTTCTTAATACTACAGAACCATCACTGTTGTTCTTTGCATATTCTTTTTGGTAGTTGTACCAGTCACAATCAAGTGAATCGTGCAGAAAAGATTTTTCAGATGAACATTCTCTTCTTTCTCTGAATTTTCTGAACTTTTCTTTATGGAGGCTCAATAAGTCTTTAATAATAACTTAAACAAAAAATAGATATTTTTCTTTTAGAGTGCAATTTGGTGGTGGAGGGCTATCAATGTTTTAATTGAAAGAGAAAAATCTATTTCTAGAATTATTGGCCATTTTGAAATTGAAACTTAAAACTAATAATCATTTTGAAAACCAAGAGTGAAAATAATTACCAGAAAAAAAATGTGTAAGGATATAGGTATGTATTCAATTACTCAATTAAGTAATTGGAAGCAATTTTTCTCTTTTCTCCCTGTAGTTAAACACAGATTGTACAGACTTTGGATTTCTATAGGATAAGTTAGAATACATTGTGAAAACCTCCTAATAATAAGTAAAATTAAGTTCTAGAATTAATGCCCAACAAAGATTATGGAGTTTCCATTATTGGAGGAAATTTTTTTTAGATTTGTCAAAAATGTTTAAGTACAATTGGTCATGGTTTGGGTTTGGGGAATGAGGAAGCAGATGGCATTGAAGGCAATTTTAGTTTTTCTTTTAAATTTTTTTTGACAATAGATATTTCTGCAAAATTCTGTGAATCTGTGTTTCCTTCAAAGTCAACATCTTTCATTGAATTCATTGAGTGGGAAGCTGAAACTTGAAGATATCCAACAATCTGGTGACCTGAAGTGACTCAAATGCTCTTATATCCCCAGAATATTCAAAGGTGGTGATTTTCTCTTTTTCTAGATCATCTGATGCTGTAATGGGGCAGATGGAGGGATCAGATAGAACACTACTGTATCTACCAGTCCTATTTTTTTGAGTTCTAAGATTTTAAAATCTGACTCTGAGCAGTCTCATTAAAAATGGTTATAGATACATATGTCTTGTCAAGAATAAACTTCAGTAAGGAATGCTATGAATGCTAAGGAATGCAAAGCCCTGGCATGTCTTTTTGCATTTGTGCAGATTCCAGTCATAATTGTTATTAGATGTTTGTCTTGCCACCTTATATCTGTATTTCTTCTGAGACTCAAATTCCTCTTACACTCCGTTTAGAGTAACACTTTTCTGCCTCTTAAAACCCTCAAAACCAGATCCCTTCCCATTCAGTTGGCCTTAATTCCTTCAGGCTCTCCACTGGCAGAACACTGCTTTAATAAAAGGAAGCACCCCCAAGCCACCCAGTGTCATTAAGGTGACCAGGACTGATTAGGGCAGGGTAAGTGAGGAAAGCTGCCTGGCAAGAATAGGACCTGAGCTCCTGCTGTGAGCTTGATTCTCTGACAGGTGTAGCAGGAAAGGTCTTTTAGGATCAAACTTCTCAGAGTTGTGTGAATGCTGTGAATGAGGAGGAATCGTAGAGGCCTTTTTTAAGTTTTGCTCTGGTGAGTAATCACTGTCTGGATGCATTGACTTCTGAACCATTATGTGTTTTGGTGTGAGCCTTTCTGGTTTAGCCTGATTTTTTTCAGCCTGAAAGTTTCTCTGTGCTTCAGCTTCCTCTCGTTTCCAAAACTGGAGTGTAATTTGCCTGCCTCAAAGTAGCAAACCAAGATCCTTTTAATAAAGTTACCTAATCTATGAAGTATGCAAGTAGCATAATGGCAAAGGTGTGAAACGATGCCTACAGAGGGTTTGGGGGCTGACTGTCTAAAACTGTAAAAGTGACACATCCAGTGAGTGTCATGTTTTTGCTTTGAAAATACAGCCTCAAGGTAATATAAGGATTACAAAAAATAGTGTCTGTAAAGTTCTCAGGATTATTATAGGTTTATGTTTCCAAATAAAAAGCATAATTATTCTGGCTTTGTTTTCTGGATAATAGTATATAAGTAGGTAATTATTTACTCCATACTAATATATAACTAGTGATAATTAGTCCTGTGGTTTGAGGAAGTTACCAAGTTAGGTTCACTTGAGCTTCAGACAACCTCTTATAATCAGATTTTGGGATGTACTTATACACTTAAAGCAGAGGAGAAATCCATAGCAGGATTTCTAGGAGCCTCCAGGCACATTCCTTGAGTAGCATTATGTGATTTAGGCTTGACTCTAACCTTAGAAAAGGGGCATATGCAGTTCAGTTGTGGCTCTAGAATAAATTACTCCTGGCTATGTTGACCATCATAGTCATCTTTTAAAATTATATTTTACCTATAATGTTTTTTACCTGTTGTGAGCTAAAACATGTCATACTGATCCTCAGTTTGGGTCTTAAATAAAAATATTTTCCTTAAAATCTAGATGGATTACCTTAGGCATAGATATAATAACTTTTCTGCTAAATGCTATCTTGATAACATTCAAGGGAGCATCCCTGGACAACAGGGTGCACATGACATACATTACATTTATACTGATAACATATACTGAGAAAATAGTCTTCAAATATCCTCTGACAGCATTTATTCAAATATGTTTTCATTACTTCATATTATTGATATAGATGAAGATAAATATATTTGCCAAGTGATCAAATGCCTTTGCAGGTCATTCTTCTGCTAGAAATATGACTTTGTGATCTTGTAGAAATATTCTTGACCCAAAGCTTAAGGAAAATATCTTTAAAGAATGAGAAAGATAAAGTCCTGCATTCTGCTGAAATTGTGTTACCTCTGAAACCTTCAGCCTGAATGTGGTACCTCTAATTTTATGTATTTATCCAAAGGTAAGAGTTCTGGTAGTTTAGACAATTTTTCAAAGTCAGAATTGGTTTGGCGCAATCAGTTTTTCATTTTAGTGTCTTTTTGTTTGTCCAAATAGTCTGCTGCTCTGAATTAACCAACATTTCTTTCTTTCCTCATTTGCAAGATCTGAATTAGATCCTGTGCTTTGTCTTTGTTCTTTAGTAAATGTTGATGACTTGAAGTAGAGGATTCAGTGATCAGATCTAAAATTTTGAAAAATAAATTTCCAAAAAAGAACATAACCATCACTTCACTTCCTTTCCCCTTTCTGCTATCCTTTGCCTGTGAGATATTGGCTAGGCTGTTATTGCTATTGATCCTGATGGACAGATTGGCTACCCTTGTAGGTTTTGGGCCTGCAAAAAGGCAACAAATCATTTCAAGGTTAGCCTGTTCTCTTCCATTAAAGTTGTTCAGTATTTAAAGAAATTCTACAGTCATCGATTGTCCTTCTGAGAGTCAAAAAGTTTTATCCCATAAGTACGAATCACATTTTTTAGACAATTTGCTTGTTTCAAAAGGCCAAATAATTCAAATATATATCTCTGCTTCAATTTCTCTGCTTGCCAAAAAATTATTGTTTTCATTTTTTTTTTTTTTTTTTTTTTTTTTTTTGTTTATGACAGGACAAGTGCACTATCCAGGAAAGAAAATGAGTGGTAGGTTCTGAGAGGTTGTCTTGAAGAGCCTGTATACATGCTACTGCACCATGATGGGAACAGGGTGAATACATCTTCTATAAAAATAATTTCTAGGTATAGATTAAGATGTTAACTTTCTAACTATTTCTCCCTGTAGAATAATCCAGGATATCTGTCTACATTTAAAGAAAATATTTCAGAGATGCAGAAACAGAGATGTAGGTTAAATTTACATGGGGTCTTATGGAGAAAAATCATTTAACATCTCAAGACCTGAATAAGAGATGCAAATACCCTTTTTGTGGTGTAATTCCACAGCTCAGGAAACAATATCTCATGACGTAGGCTTTCTCTCTTTGAAATTTGCAATATACTGAACTGAGAAGAAAGGGAAAGGAAAATATGATTGAATTTACAGGTAGTTCCTGTGGGATTTTTCATTTCAGTACTCTGTGGCACTAATTTCAAACAATGAAGTTCAAGCTAGCAAAACAGTAAGCAAAAAGCTTGAGGAACCCCTTCCAGTCACACTGGTAATTCAATACCTACACTTGAATATCAGCTCACCCTTGACATTCTACAGGGATCTATAACTGAGTCTGGAGTGCTCTTAGCTGTCATAATTTCATGGATAATATAGTCATTTACAATATTCCTGGCCTCATGTGGATCACAAATTAGTTCAACAAATGAGATTTGGGCACAAAAACTTAATATATAATTTGGAAAAGTTCTTGAACCTGTTGAGAGTAATAGTAGGGGTAGCATTCCTCTATGTTTTCAGTCTGGTGGATGTTTTTAGGTAATTCTGAATTTATTACATCAGTTGCATTGACAACAGTCCTTTGAGCATCTTTAGTAACACTGAAAGTTAATGTCTCTAGATTTAGTGCTCAGATTGTTTGGAAAATTATTTACCCAAATGTTACATTGGCAAGGCTAAACAAATATTCGCATGTTCACACTGGACTCCAGGAAAAGTCTTTTTTCAACCCTTTCCACCCCACAACCAACCAACCAACCAACAAACCTCAAACCTTCAACAAAATAAACAAACAAAACTCCCCAAAAACTCCCCCAAAAACCCAAACAAAATAAGGTAAGCTTAGGCTCAGCAGGCAGTTTGTTTATCTGTTAAACAAGAACTAGTTCTTGTTGGGTAATTGGAAAGAGAATTTCTGTAATTTAGAAAGAAGAAAACACAGTATTAACAAAAGTACCACTCATATGACAGAAATTACTGCTTGTTTCTAGATGTCCTCCTACAAATAATTCAACAGAAAATATGTATGGGGATACAGAAGGGTGATTATTACTGAGTATTTTAGAAAGATTTTCAAGAGATGAAGACAGTGAAAGGAGTAGGGTGGTTAGATTTAGAGAGAACTTCAGGAGTGCTTCAAAATAGGCTCCTCAGAGCTAACAATCCTGCTTTTGGAGAATGAGAAAGCTATTTAGGCTTTTTTAAGGACTGAAGAATATTGGTGAAATTCAATGATAATATTTCGAAAAGCTGTAACAACATTTTTAACATTTAATTCCAGGTAGACCTGTATTGTTATTGTCAGAACAGACCATTAAACATGTCTGGTGTGACTTCTACACAAATAACATAAAGAACAGACAGCTTGAGTTTCAGTAAATGGTGCTTGTAGCCAAATAGTATCTTTCATTTTCTGAACTTCTGCTAATTCAAAAAAATCTTACCTGGATTAAGAGTGCTGAACTGATGATGAATCTTGTACAGCCTTGAGTAACTGGTTCAGTACTATAATTTCTTTGTTTAGTTAAATATGTTCAGAACTAGAATTTGTTTTGTTCTTTCTCAAAGTGTCGACTGTTTTACAATGCAAAATAATTATTGTAGCACTTTTGCAAAGGTCTAGGAACTTCAATGTCTTTTTTAACATCCACACTGGAGCTGAATGCCACAGCCCATCAAAAGCCTTATTGACATGCTGGTATAGTGGTAGCATTTTCCTGACTTCTAATCCATAGTTCCATATTTGCTTTTTGAGCTCCATGTTAACTCAGGTGCTTATGTTGTGCAGTCTTGCCTCTGCTCTGGTTGTAAAACCTTTTTAAATACCACTGATTTCTATGAGAACGTGGTTGTTTTTTTTTAAGGATCACCTCTGCTCTTTGTTTCTGTGTATACAGTTCTTTGTCTGATTGCTTTATAATAACACTGATTAGAATAAATACCTTTTTGCTACAGTATTCTGTGGACACCAAGGCTTAAAAGCAGCAATACATTTCACTGAACACCCACAATAAATGAACAAGAATTAAAAAATCATAAAACTCTAGAGTTCTTTTGTCTTCAGCACAACACAAATGATAATTGACAAAGATTGGGAAAGAAAATGACCACTGCAGCAACTAGGATGTTAAATATGTTTGAAGTATTGTCTGGTATTATCTGAAGTCTCTAATTCCATGTAGCCCCCAAACATGTCTGATTTGTTATGCTAAAATAAGTTGAGCCAGAACCCCTGGTTGGATTTTTTTGTTCCTTTGTTTTGCTTTGTTTCCTCGTAACAAGTTTCAGCTCTTGCCATTAGTTGTTGCTGAAGTGTCAGAGGAGAGTGTTAAATTTTATATGATGTTTTCTTACCTCAGGGACCTCCTGGAGAGTATCTACATTCTGCACTACATAGTACACATAGAAGGTATCCCATGGGAAAAAAGACTACAAACCACTGATTCTATAACTAAAAACACAGCATGGAAATTTTTCTGCGTTTTAAAAATCTCAATTATATATAGTTTTAGTAATCTGCAGGTACCCTGAAAAGTTCTCGCAGGTGCATGAGCACGCAGGGGAGACAAAAGCTAAGTCACGGGCATTGGGGATATAAAAGACATCCTCCTTGTAATTGCAAGATAGGTTTCTGTTGCCTGTTTTTGACAAGCTGCAAGCATCAGATATCAGTGAAATGGTTCTGGCTCCTTCAAAGAGCGGCTGTTTCCTGGAAGCTTTGTATTCTGTACTTCCAGGATGATATGAAGCACAAGTTTGGAGTTGTACTGGAATGACAGCAGAATGTGATTGATGCAGTTCTCAGGAGAGGGCTTAGAATGGATGTCTCCTGGGCAATGTCTGGTTTCCAAACAGTGTGCTCACTACTGTGATCTATCTTCTGTATCAGAGCAAGGACATTTGATGTTTGCTTGTGCTTAAGAAAGGTGTGTGGGTAGCTGGGCAGCTTTTTGACAGAGCACATTATTGGAGAGAGGAACATTTCTCTTGGAATGAAATTAGATTAGGACTGTAGGAAGAACAATTTCCTCACTAAGGACTTGCATTCATTCAGTAAACATTAGAACTCTTCCTGTCCTACCTGACTTGGGTAGTCTAAAGATGTTTCTAGGATACTTCTGCTTTTTATAAGATTAAAAATTATATGTGTCAACATACATTATATTAAAAAATTATTCTGTTTACATTTTGTTTGTGTGAAAAGAAGTGCTTTTATGTAACAAAATAAATATGAAAACAAATTTATCTTTTCTTTTAAAAGAACATATTTGACAAAACTTAGAAATGGTTTTACTTTCAACAAAAATATGCATATGATGTGTTTTTAACCCATTCTAAACCAGAAATTCTGTTCCCATTGAGTTAACTGTAAGACTCTTAAAAGTTTAAGTCTGCTTAGGAAATAGCAGTAAAATTGGACTATGCTTAGCTGGAAGAGCGAAACTCTTGCAGGCAGTTCAGATTCCTGTGAGACAGCTCATATTTCTGAGTGACTGTTGGCAGGCTCACTAGGTCAGATGCACTTTTTGCCATGCCATGGCAGTGGAATACTCAGAAACTCCTTCAATGTCACTGTTTCCTTCGAAAACATCACTTATGCTAAAACACCTCCTCTGATGCTGCTTCTCTAGAGCCTCTAATTTATGCATAAAATATCATTATTTTTAACAGAGCAGAAAGATTTCTTACCTTAGCCCTTAGATTTTTTTTTTTTTAATATCATATTGAGCATTTACAGCAGAATGTGTACCTTCAAGCATTTCCATTTTATCCCCTAATTTTTCCCATTTGAAGTGCATGAGAGTCAATTTAACATCAAATTTCTCTTCCATGGGTTTAATAGCACTTAGATTGGTACTTATGGAAATTTCATAGGTAGAACCAATCTCTGTCAGCTTCCCTAGGGTGGAAATTACGGGGCGTGGGAGAGAATATGGAGCTACTGAGGGAGAACTCCCTTGAATGATCTCCCTGTCTTCCTCTCCAAGGCATATTAACAATCATTTCTGAAGTGTCGTGGCTATATTAGGAGGGTTTTTTTACTGACAAATAAATGAAGATAAAATCTTTTTTGAGGTCTCCTAAGCTAAAAGCTTTGCCTTCCAAAATGTTACTGCTGGATGTGTCAGCTGTGCTTGCAATTATGAGCAACTCCAGCGAAGTTAATAAGATGCCACTATGTCCAATAGTGTTCACAGCAGTGGAGTTCAAATTACAAAATTACACTGTTGTAAAAGAATGGCCCTTTTCCACAGCTGTGAAATTATTAACTCTAAGAAAATGGCAAAATACTTTTTTTTATTATTATTTTCCAGCTTTTAAATTAATACCATCACTACTGATTAAACTCAAGGTCACAGGAATTCTATTCTACAGAAAATGATCTCAGATTCTGTGGTTGCTGGTTTCTGTGGCAACATAATTCATATGAGGAAAAGCTTAAATTTATTGTGAAAATGATGCTTTTAGCACCATAACCCTTGACAGTTTGTTTTGAAATTAACTTTTATCCTTTTTCTACAGTACAGTATGGTGCAGGATTTTTTCCTCTAAGAAAACATAATCATTTGAGAAAAGTACTAATAAAACATTTGGGTTGATGGCTTATCACCTCTTGTAAAACACTGGCTGTCTGTTCATCTGTTGTCATTTCCTGCAACCTTGATAATATAGTGGGGGTAGTGTTCCCTGCTAGAGCTTTGGTGCTTTTGAAATGAGCTGGATGTTGTTCACAAGTACAAAACCTAAAACAAACAACCCCCTCCCCCAGCTCTCATACATCCATTTGTAGATAGAGATGTATATCCTCCAAGCACTAGGGCATATATTTTTGTTTTATTTTGGAACTATACTGGTGATAGCAGTCACTGCCAAAATGGAACTGCTATTCCTCATACACTTTAATTTCATGGGGCAACTTCACTAACAAGGAATGAACTCAGGGAAAAAGAAAGGTTTCAATTCACTGTAGTGGGGACAAGTTCTTCCCCTGCAGGTTTTGATGGATATTTTCAAATGTGTCACTTGCTGACAGTATGTGAATGACAGTAGGCTCATGCATATGAGTTTTCCTGAAAGTAAGGGTAAAATTCTGCAGAAGTTGCTATTTGCTCTCTAATTCAAAGAAAGCTTGGCATGATATTGTACACAACTATAATTTTGCTCAATCAGGACAACATTCTTTCCTGTTTCTGCACTGTTAATTTTTTGGGCAGTTACTGCTATTGTATATGTTTGAAATCTTTGAAATCCTCTCACACCTCCCTGAATTATATCTAAGGTACTGATTTCTGGTCTCTCTGAGCCATTCAGTTCTTCTAATGCTGGCTGTGTTGAGGGGGGCTATGCTGGGAAACTAAATAATGTGAGTAATTTTTTTCCATTAACTGTTTTTCTTATATTAATGTGCAGTAGGAAAGCTCACCTGTGTTCCTAAATGAATGAGATTGGCTATAAAAGTAAAGGATTTATACTTCTCCATCTCAGACAAATACTAGGCACTCTTTTGTCCGAATTGTCCCCTTTAAAGACATGGCCAAGACTCTTCTAATCTGAGTGGACCATGATTAGTGTAGAATCTTTTGTCACTACTGCAATCAATGAGAACTGAGATTTCTTGACTGGATGTTTGATACAAACTATACAATCACCCTTAGACAAAGCACAATTGGAATTCTGAACTAATTGTCTGCCTCCTCTATCAGTACGAAGTGCAAGGAAGCAGCTGTCAGAAACTGAGATGCACTGATAGAGCTGTGGGATTGTTCTTACCCACCTCATGTTTGTATAAAGCACAGTGGAAGCTGATTTATTATTATGCTAAATTATTGAAGAATTTTTATATAATTATGTATTCAGACCTGTCAAATACAATTTACATGGTATGAGATGGGCCCGTAGATGTCTGCTCTTCATGTGGCCATCCACTGGAACCACAACCTCTTGCCACAATCAGCACTATGCAGAGTCATGATGCCTTCAAAAGCAGCCCACAGGACTGTGCTTTCCCCAGTTGCAGCTTGATGCTGAAGTCAATACAGGAAGGGATGAGATCAACAATTTCTGACTCAGATTTGCCATTGCTTTAGTCTGTTTCACTAGATCAATGAAGAAAAAGAGGTAGGTAGTCAAAATATTTATGTCCCTGTCTAACTTCAAGCATCTAATTTAAACACAAATCTGATTTAAATCTAATTTAAATTGATGAGATTGTTCATGTGCTCAAATACATAATGCAGCATTAAAGTCTATGTAAATAGGACTCAATCCAGTGTTCTTAAGGTTCAAGGTTTCTAAGCATCTCTTTAGTGATATAAAGATTCTAATTATTGGTATACTGAGGTTCTGTGGAAAACTTTCTTAAAAATATTCTGAACAATGTTCTACAGAAAAAAAATCAAGTCAGAAAAATACTATAACAATATTCTTGTATTCTAGTAAACTGGTGGTACAGAAGCACAAACCCTATTGATGTTTGGTATTGATCAGACTGTTTTAAGACACCTCTTCCTATTTTTTTCCTCTCAATTTCTTCCTTACTCTTGTGAAATATTATTAGTGATCACCTTTGCTACACCAAAATACAGAAACAAAGTGTAAATTGTAGGTGTAAAATTTTTTTAACATGACATTACTGAAGAATCAGATTAGTTTAAGAAATGCAGAATTCAATTGTCTGGGTTATAGTCATGTTGGTGGATACTGACAAAGTTCTATTAATCTTTTTTTACCTAGCTAATTGGGGTTTCTATGCCCTTTTCAAGAAAGAATATCCTATTCATAAATCTAGTACATCTAAGACTTATGTTGCATTGCTTTTATTATTATTGTATCACTGTTTCAGTAGTTCAGTTTTAGAACTGCAGACATAACTGTCAGGGAGATTTACAACTGAGTGTTATAGCAGCATTTTATAGCTCAGACTGCACTACAGATCCTTTAAAGACTTAACACTTATCCTGTGACTTCAGTTTAAAAATACAATTTGCTTCTTTCTGTTGGTAAGAGCTGTTGGTAACATAAAATACTAAAATAATGTCTTGCTCACGATACTTTTTGCTTATTTTGGATAGTATTCTGAATTTCCAACAGCAATGATCTGCTGCTAAACTAGAAGTTCATTATCAAATGCACTTCTCCCCTCCATGCACATCTTCCCTGCCTACTCTGGCCCAGAGCACTCCTGTCCCTTTCCGTCTTCTACATTCCACAACCTCACAGCAGTAGTTGCAAAGCTAAACAAGAAAACACACAATTTCCTTTCCCCGTTTTAAAGATTTCTAGGGAAAATACTGAGAGCAAAACCAAAACTCTTTGTTGTCAGTGGTAATCTATCACTTTCTTCAATTTTGTATTAATATCCTGCTCTCTTTCTTTCATTTTCTCTCTTTCTCTCTTTCTTTGTCTTTCTCCTCTCTCTTTCTTTCTCTTCTCTCTTTCTCTCTTTCTTTCTTTCTCTCTTTCTCTGTTTTTCTCTTTGTCTCTCTCCTTCCTTCCCTCTCTCTCTCCATTTCTTTCTCCCTCTCTTTTCTCTCCCCATTTCTTCCTCCCTCCCTTTTCTCTCCCCATTTCTTCCTCCCTTGCTCCCCTCCCTCCCACCCTCCCTTCTGAAATTCATCCATACGCATTTTCTCATTTCTGTTACTAATATCAAAAATCTGATATCCCTTCTCGAAAAGGAAATATTCATATGGTTTATCCCTTGTACTTTGAAAAATATTTACTCCTCAGTGCTCTTGTTGATATGCAGTTCACCTGCTGCTTTTCCTGATGCAGTCTTTCTTTGATAAATCTCTCACTGAATAGGTTCAACATCTCGTTAGTGAATGAGATGGGGAATGGGGTTGTACATGTGCAGTTGAGTTCTGTAAAGAGCAAGGAAGAAAAAAAAAGGAGGTAAAATATGCACCTCTTAATGTTTCAGTAAATTGCTATTTTTACTACTTGTATGTGTGTAGTAAATGTCGACACATATATAAAGTTGCAATTATAGTGCAAAAAGTAATTGTTAAGAAAGAGAACATTTCGTTATGATCAGGGAAATTAATGATGTCTGGCTTCCTATGGATTTATTTTCTTTGTGTCCTAAGTCCTCTCTTCTGACTGCATTACTCCCAGTCCCTTCCCAAGTCTCCTGTGATGATCACACTGGCAGGAAATAGCACTTTCTGCAGTTAACATGCAGCTGCCAGAAAGAAGTGTGTAATGGCTGAATCCTGTCTTTCCTTCTGTTACAGCACTAATTTGTTTCTTTCCTGTACACCTGCTGATTTCCAGAATGTGTGTAAGAGCTTCAGAATTGTATCTGTCTTTCAAATTTGTTCTCAGATGGCCACTATTTACTGTGGAAAGGAAATTTAACAGACATGCAGCATTTTAAAATGTCTTGCTCCCTAATTTCCAAACTAAAAATGAGATCAAATGAAAATATACAGTTTGTGTAGAATAAAGTAATTTGGGAGCATCAGTTATTATTCCAAGAGTCTTCTACTCATGCTATATTAATCACTGTCTACTGAATAAATAAAGTACTGGTAAAAGGATATACAACGCTAACAATTTGAACAAACATATATCATTTTATTAACATTTCTGAGCATCAAATACAAAACAACCCTCTCACTCACTGTCCTGCATAATAGAACTACCAGATTTCACAGACACTGAGCACACACTTTAGGGAAGACAGCACCTTTCCCTCATCAATACTTTGCTGGTGAAAGCAAGCAACTGGTGAGCATGGGAATACAAAGATATAAACCAGGAGCCCTCAGCCCCAGAGGGAGAGCTATAATACACTGTCAAAAATTATCCAAGCACTGTAACTCCAACTGGATGATAAAACCCTTGAACTCAATAGAGGTACCGTAGTTATGGCATATCAAGATTTTCCATATTTTCCATCATGCTTAACATTTCCAAATTCCAGAAATGGTCATTTTTTCCTCCATTTCAGAGCTAAGAACTTCCTCGCTCTCCCTATTCCCTTTTTCTTGGTCTTTCCTTGTCTTCCCACCATCCCCACTCTCTCTAAATATGGTAGTTAAGCCCACTTCCATCAGACCAAATAAGATAAGTTTTTCCATGAGTGAAGGTCTGAAATTCTGTGCTCCTATATCAGACTAATATTTGCCTTTAATAAATATTTGAAAAATTACAGCCAACTATTGTTAAATACCCAGGCGTTAAATAGTGTTGAATCATGCAGTCAAGAATTACATAACAATCCCTCCAAAAATGTACCCAGTAGCTCAATGGTTACAGAATGTCACCTCTCAGTTGAATCAGGAAATGTGATGGCTTGTGTAGCTGGTTGATAGAATATAAGTGTTGTGCCAAGTAGCTGGTTGATAGAATACCAATATTGTATAATAAAACATTGCACTTTCAAGAGCCCAGGCACACAGAGTGGAGAAATGGAACTCCTAAGGAAGCATAAAGGTTCACTAGCTGAGTGTTTGCATGTATTTCCTATTTCAAATAAATAACATTAGAATGTAAGTACTGAATCCCCATAAAAATAGCCTTGAAATGGTAAAAGGAGTTTGCAATATTAATGGATTAGAAATAATTAATCACTGTAACATATTTCTGAGTGCTGTGTCAATTTATTTAAACTGTTTTGGTGCCTAATGTTCTCTAAATCATCATTACTATTGTAACTTATTTTGATGATAGCTTTGATTAACATTAAATAAAGGCAAGGGATTTCAAGGTATTTACTAGATTATTCATAGTTAAACATAGCTATAAATATAAAAAATTAAAGAGTGTAAAGGACAGGAATAGGATAAAATGCTCTGAAGATCTTTAGAAGTGGGGAGATCTTTTGAATGCATTTGAAGGCCTAGAGCCTTGTGGTATTGAAGCCACAAAGACCCTTTGGAAGAAATGACTAGAAAGTTAATTTTAAGCATAATTTACTGCGTTGGAAAAAGCTCGATGTCCATATTCTGAAAGTACTTTTATAAACCTAAATCTAAAGTCTGCATATCTGCTCAGCAAAGCAGGGGAGAGGACTGGGCTCAAGGAAAAGGCACAAAAAGTTAACATAAGTCTGAAGGAAAGAATAAAATTTTCTGCAGAGTTTTACCTGAGGCTTGTTTTGTTTTAGTTTTTATTTTCTTATTAATTACCTCTGTGGTATAAATTTCCCTTTATATTTAATCAACTGAAAGAACTGTGCCAGTGCTGCATGCTCAGATACTTTGCTGGAATCAGCTGTAGCTTGCACTAGGAAAGATGTGGCACAAGTTGCAGTTATTTAACTGATTCTCAACAACGGAAGCAGAAGACACTTGTAAATATTTGAACCAAAACACATTATCAGGTATGTGTTTCCACTGAAAATGCCTCATTGCAGGAGCATTTTCAAGAACCCTTCATTAATATTTAATAAAGATTTTAACTTGGGGACAAGAAAGGAAGATGCTGAGACACTGTGGGTACCTTATGGTATCATATTTAGTTGTTGATTAATTATCTTCTGCCTGAGACTAATAAGTGATGAATTTACTGAAATTAATAGTAGAGATAGAAAGAAAACATTTCTGAGAGTGGAAAGTGAAAGGTGTGTGTGACTTTCAAGCCATTTGTGCAAACATGATATTTGGATCTTTATCCTGATGTCAGAATTGTTTGGCTCAGAAGATACAGAAGTTCAGAGCAGTTGTGTTTCTGAGGCTGGTCACTTCTAGCCTTTGAAGAGGTCTTCCAAGGTGCAGTCTCCTCACCCTTGCATTTCTATCTGTGTTTGGCCCATCCTAGTAGTTGTGTGTTTCAATTTCAATACATCTGGAATGTCTGCCTTTAGGAAATTCAATCTTTCCTGAAGCCATGGATTCAGATTTGTATTGCAGAAGACTGTTGCCAGATTCTGATGTTCATTAATTACTGCTAGAGGCAGGCTCTTTTCTCAGCCTCCTGCTGAATGAACAGTCTGTCAGACGTTAGCTGTCCCACTACTTATGTTTCCTTCAGCAATTGCTGGACAGTTGGCAAC
This sequence comes from Lanius collurio, assembly GCA_020086605.1. Taxonomy (NCBI): domain Eukaryota; kingdom Metazoa; phylum Chordata; class Aves; order Passeriformes; family Laniidae; genus Lanius; species Lanius collurio. The sequence goes on from JACBWW010000019.1 coordinate 11,094,316, forward strand.
ACTTCCTCACACATCTCTTTACTCTCTTCTTATCATCATTGCTGAAGTAAGTTAATAACTTTTTTCCATTAATATCTTGAAAGAGGAGAAATTTTGAGATATTCTCTCTATCAGCTCCTGAAAACCATAGGGAATTCAACTGAAATTGAAAAAAAGCCCCAAATACAATAGCTGTAGCTTGATACAAGAAAGGAGCACTGACTGTAATATGTCAGCCAGCTTCCTACTCTCTCTGGTTCACCTCTCCATTCCCAGTAGGCCAAAGAGGCTGTTGGTGTTCCCAGGAAGGCTACCAAGAAGTTCCACCATGGTGGAGTATATGGGATCATATGGCATCCTTTGCCTTTCAGAACACAGGGTTATTATGGTATCCCAACATCTAATACTTCTGTCTTTAACTTCCCCACCTTGAACACATTAGAATGATAATGTGTTCTCTGTTCCTTACCAAATCTGCAATAGAAAGTTTAGGTATTGAAACTCCCTTTTCCCAGCATTTGCTTTCAATTCTCATGAGTCTCCTTTAATTTTTAGTTTGGTATCTTAGCCAGTCTCCTGCATAAGCCAAATCTCCATGACCCCAATTACATCATACTTCTTTTAAACTACTCTGTGTTGTATCTAAAAAAATCCTGCTAATTTGTTCCTTCTGCTGCTTCTATTTTTGTAGAAAGAATTGACTTGCACAGGACTCATGATTTCTCCTCTGCTCTCCTCTCCGTTTCTCCAACTCATTTGCTCCCTGCTGCTGGGAGATTCTGCTTGTTAGTTGCTGTTTTAAGTTTATCCAGGATTACTTCTGCCCAAGATTTAACTCTTGACAATCTATACAGTGTTCCACGGGAAAAAAAGGATTATTCCCCATGTGTTTTGTTTTGCTTTTTTTTTTTTAAAGGTAAAAATAATCACTTTCTGAAATGTTGACTGTGCATTGCAGTTAAAGTATATACATCTTAGCCAAGCATGCCAGCTTATGGTTTCTTCCATTATTGTTATTTTTCTCTTCATTTTCCCTCTGTGATAATTTGTCTTTTTTTCATATTATTTGAAATAGACATTGCTTGCACTTTCTTGAGATGAAATTAGCTGTAATGCAGATAATTCTTCAAACACTGCTGCCAAGAAATTGAAAAACACTTAAGTGACTCAGAAAAGAGCTGTTTCCACAACCCAGCACCAGGTGTGGTGTTCCCAGATGGAAGCTGGCATCCTCCTCTGCCAGTGCAATGTGCAAGGATACCAGCGTAGCTCTGAGAAGTCATAAAGCTGCATATTATTTGTTTTCATCTCCAAAATCACATGAGCAGTTTTGAACAGTTTTTCATATCTAACTAAAAAGCAGGATGTGAAATTTAAACTGTCTGGCAAATACCAAAATGATTAACAGTGCTGCAATAAGATGCATCCAACTTTATTAACACCAGTCCTTCACCAGAAATAGGGAGGCACAACAGGCCACACATTTGAACATGTCTGTGACTGCTCAGTATTTGCTGGCTTCTAAGTGATATCAGTGAGTTGTATTCTCTCTGGGAAATATCATTCAAAAGTGTTCCTTATCCCTACACCGTCATCCCTTCATAGCTTGGGAGAAGATGCAACAGGGACAGAGATTGCTGAAATGCCATATTGAAATGTGCACTTTTGTGTTTGAATTGCAGTCACACAGACTTTCCCAAAGCTGTCAAGGCCCCTCTGTATGATCTGTGAATTGCACAAATAGTGAGAGTGATCATTAAAAACTTTGTAACTGATACAAACAAGAACAACTGGTGAGGAAGTGGAACTACATCTAAACATCATATATAGGAAGAATAGGCAAAAAAGCCTTGGTCTCCTGACTTACAGCATAAAGTTTTCTATGTTTCTTCTGTCCTTCCTTCCTCATTTCAGAATGCTCATCTCATAAAGCTCACATTAAGTGTCACAGGAATCTCCAGCAGCTTCAAAACCCACAGCTGCTGGTCCTCAGAGCTTTCCTCAGCTCTTTTGGCACATCTCTCTCAGGTGTGCTCTGTTGGCCCTCCTGATCCTCCTGGGTAGGGAAACTTGCAAGACCAAGAGACAGCAAACATTAGTGGATTAGTGCAGGAAGGAACTTTTGAGATTAGAGCAGTGTGAGAGTTTCACAAATACACACTGTGGACAGCACAGGAGCTTTACGTCTTGGCCCCTGGCAGTTCAAAACCTGTGCTGTTTGAGATGAGTGGGACAGAGAGAGACCCAGAGAAAGCCTATGAGAACACCAATGGGTTACTTTTTTATTTTTTTGGCCTGTAATCTCTGACTTCAAAGATGAGGGTTTTGCTTACCTCTAAATTGAGAATCTTCTGGACAGGAGCAAAAAGTATTCAAATTAACCAAACAAAATAGAGAAAATGTTGTCTTATAGTACAAGATCTGTAAAAAGAATAGAAATGGGATGAAGTGGAGAAATCCTGGCTGAATTCTGAAGGAGACTACAGTTGTGTGCTAAATAATCTTCTCTAGGATTTCAGGTTACCTTTCTGAGTCCTCCAATGTGTCTTTGGCTGCCATGGCAACTATCATGGCTTCAGGGGGTGCAGCCTGAGCAAGGTGTTGAGCACACCTGGAGATTCCTTCAGCAGAGATACATATACACTGTGCTGCCATTTGTGCTGAGTTTTTCTAGCAGAGGGATTGGCTCGATGCATACCTTGTGTATTGATGTGTGGAATGTCTTGCTGCTGTGGCTTGGCAGGTAACCTAAGAAAATGGCTTTATTTTATTTTTTGGAAATATTTCTTTTCATTGGGCTCTACAGAGAAAACAATTTTGCACTATAATGGCTGTCACCTGGCCTCCTACTTCCAGAATTTTTTCATTTTAACAGACAGTAAATGGTCTCTAAACATATTCCATGTACCCTTCCATGTTCCCTGACCCTCTGTGCTGCACATAGCCACACATCACAGGGGAGAGGACTATTCCAGAAATATGTACATTTTCCCCTGGGAACATGTACAGAGTGGTGAGGATGTGTGGGAAGTGGCAGAGGTCCTCCCTCAGCTGTCTGGGAGCAGACAGGCTGGAGGACTGGGACAGTGGTGCAGGGACATTGAACTGAACCTGTGCCCATCTCCTCCTCCTCCTCCTCCTCTCTCAAGCTTCTTCCTCTAACATCCAGCACAGCAGCTGTAGTGTTAACCAGTCTCCACCAATTTGTGTTGAAACTCCTAACTCTTATTTGGTTGGTTTTGTGTATGAAGCCCTCATAGCACTTAAAATGAAGCAGTTGCAGGGAGAAAAAAAAGTTAGTAAAAAATAAACTTTAGCAAAGTTGTTACCAAAAAGAAGTGTGATTTTAAATTTCATTGGAATTCTAGGTGGTGCAGACAATTTGAAAGGGTTCAAATAAGTAGATTTAGCTGAAAAGATCAATAAATTTTTGGTATTGTTTTAAAATATTGAGCTCAATAACACCTTAGATTTTTTTGCAGCTTACAGAGTGAACAAAACAAATCAGACTGCACTTTAGAGACTTAAAGAATGCTGCATTGTCAGAATAAAACCCCAAGCACTTTCATAGGAGTTAGTGAGGTTGAATTAATGTCTTTCAGATTCATGGAATTTGAGGACAGATTGTATCAGGGATCAGAACACCCAAAATAACTAAGAGACTGCTGCAAAGTCTGGCTTAGGAGAAACAAGATTGTTGAAAGTAGGGGAGCACAGACATTTTGGCAGGAAGATGATATAATGACTCAGTGGACTTAGTTTGCAAAACAAAGAATTGGAATTGCTTGCTACACTGGGGGGAAAAAAAGGACTGGAAAACACAGAGAGTGATTCTGAATAAAATCGAAAATGCAAATAATGCAGCAGAATGCTCAGCCTTAAACAGTGCCTTGCCTTTACACAAAGGTGCAATGCTTGCATTAAGCAAAAGCCTTTTCTGACAGCCCACAGACAATGACAAATACAAGCAGTTACACGTGTGCTCGTACATATTTGTCATGCTGCAGATTGAAGGAGAAGGTGATTGCAGAGCAAGGAGAACCAAAGGATAAAAGATTTCTCTACACATTTTTTTTAGGAAATCGTTGCACCTCTTGTTTGAAACATTCACTTGAACATAAATAGTCTTTTGCTGCTTTGTTTGTAACACATTCTTGCCAGACAGTGACCAAATTGCAAATCACTTTTTCGACTTCCAGCTTCCTTTCCTCTCGTGCTCAGTAGTGTAAATGCTGCTGTATTAAATGTGCACCTTGTTACATACTCAGTGTGCCCAGTGAAGCTCACACAGCTGTGGACTCTGACTTCTGACAAGTGTGGAGGTACAACAGCAGTGTTACTGTTGTGTAAGTAATGGTCTTTTTTACCTGCAAAATTTAGTTTCTGGTCCTTCAAAATGAAGGAAAATTATAATTCAGGAAAAGACTGCAAGTTTGAAAAGTGAGTGGAAAAAGTGAGTGGGACTAGCAAAGCTTTGCTTAGTTTATCACAATAAAAAAAGGAGAGATTAAATAGAATATATTTGCTCCTCTTAAGGGGATTTAATTAAATCACTTTTATTTATTTAAGATTAATGTAATTAAACTGAGTGTAAAGGGATAAGACTGAACAGGAGAAGCACCAAGAAGAAGAAATTAAGAGAAAAGGCAATGTCTGACCCAGGCAAAACTCTGTGTAACTTATTGATGAATACATATATATCTCATACTGGAAATTATAGGAATCAATCAGTTCTGGATGAGTTCAGTAACAGTAACAGTGTGGTTAAATCAACAAGTCTGATCTCAAGACAGACAGTATAAATTGTATTGGCTCTAAATCAGGACCTTAGGACATTACCACCTTCAGTCCTAGGAAAGTTTGGAATTAAAGCACTGTCTAAATTCTACAGTCCTGTACCTCCAGGTTTTCTGATTAACCTGAAACATGAAGTCTGGGTAGGTCAGTCCCCAAGGCAGGGAGATTGTGTTGGTGTTGCCCCCAAAAAGTGCCTGTTTCATTTAGCACTCATTCTTTGTCTCTTGTGAGCAGTTGTTCTACAGACCCTTCAGTGAATTACTGTGCAACAGATTACAAAATATTATTGTCACTCTTGCCTTGTTTGAGGCTTTTCAAGCTAAAAGTTTTATTTATTTATTTAATATATAAATAGAGCTGAAAAATATTTATATTCTTGGTAGTTGCCTTGTTTAGGGCTGAGGTTCTTCTGAAGCATCTGTCTCATGCTGGAGTGAGACAGAGTCTTCTTCTTGTCTTGCATTCAAAATGAGATTCTGACATCCCAGAAAATATTGTTCTGTGCACACAGTTTCATGTGATTCATGAAGGTACCATTGAGGATTCATTTTGTATTATTTTGGAGATATTTTTCATTACTGGCAAAGAGGTGAACATTTATCTGTATGTAAAATAGAAACTCAACATGCCTATTGAAAACTAATCATGAAAAATGTCACAGGAAATTTTTTAAACTACCTCTTTTTTTTTTTTTTTGCAATACGGTAAAATAGCATGCATTTGTATCTTAATATTATTTTCTGTGGAGGATGGGAACAACAATTTCTTTCTTTCTAGATCTACCTTTTCATTATGCAGTTATACTGTAATACAAAGAACATGAAATGGTAATTCCTCATGGTTTGATAATAAGAATTAATATAAATAAAATTATTGAATAATGTATGAAAACACATAACAAAAATACTTTGAATAATATTTCATGAAAGAGAAAGATTTTAACTTTTTCCATGAATCTGGGCATGTGCTATTGATTTATAACTCCTGAAGGAGAAACAATCAGGTCAACTAATATTGCATCATTGCCATGCTATTTAATGGAACTTTCTTTCCTGACCATGCTTTGACAGGTCTCATACTCCTAAGAAAAAACCCATTTTTATCAACTCATTATTAGTTTTCATTGAAGGCACAGGGTCAGGTCACAAACCTTTTTTTTCAAAGACATTGTGACTATTGCTTTCCCTTCCAGAGATAAATAAGGAAATGATGGATGAAGCTTACTTACCACAGTTAAATTATCAGTTGGAAATTCATTGACTGGTCCACCAGGGTAAAGAAATTTCATAAATTCAATAAACCACCAGCAGTATAATGTGTAGATATACATGGGAGATGCAAAAACCCAGAGATCAGCCAAGCTGATTATAAAGACAGAAACACATTAAAATGAATGACTGCTAGGCTCTGGAGGAGGCTGTTTGATGTGGATAAGCTTCATGCTGTGCATCTCTGCTGGTAGCAAAAATAGCTGGAAATTTTATAGAGGCAGCCTTGTAGATGGTGCAAGTGGCTGGCACAGAAGGCAGAGGAGAGAAGCCAAATACTTTTCAATTTGTTTCTACCAGGCCTTTGTGACTTTCTTCTCTGTCAGTAATAATGAACAAAGGTTTTTCCAAACAATGTTAAAGACTTTGGTAAAGAAATGCCTTTATTTAGCATGGATTGTTTCTCAGCCATTGTTTCATATTTGCTTGCCATACTCAAAAGTAATTCCGTACTTATCTATCAGTTCCACTGATTTTCTTACAATTCTGCAGATGCCTCAGTACAACAAATATGTAAGACTGTATTTAAAATTTAAAAATTCCTGAATGCTGTGTAGTATGAGGTATTAGTCTGTTTAATACCAGACTCTGACACTCAGAAGCACTTTGTAACATTGCCAACAAGTCCAGCCTGAGGCAAACAAAGAAATTTTGTCTGTTACACTGAGCACAAAAATTAAGATTTGGTCTTTCTTAGGACTCGTAACTTAGAACTGTTGCTTCATTACATTTTGTCTGCTTCATTACTGATAATTTCCTTTACATCCACTATAACTTGTGACCATTTGTGAAAGATCTAAATGCTTTTTGTACATATACAGCTTTTTATTTTATTCCCTCACAGTCAAATAAAGATTCTATCTTCTGTCTCAATTCACTATTTTATGGACAGTGAAGGAGGGGAGAAATTGATGATAGAAACAAAGAGTGTTCTATAAAGTGAAGAAACGGGAGTTTTTCTGTGATATTTTTGACTCAAGCATTGGTTGTGTTGCATCTTTCTGCTGCACTAATTGGTATTCTATTTCTGTTTGAAGTAGTGCTGAATCAAGGCTGCTTATCCATGACTTTTTAGGATTTTTGTGGATTTACTATAATATATTACTCATGGAAGTTGTCCTCATTGATGTTACCAAAGTAATGCATGTAGATCCCATCACAAACTGAGGTCCTGTTGTGCAAACACCTCTGTGTTTGTTCAGACACGCTGCTCACACACACTCTAAGGCCTGTCTGTGAAGTATCACTGCTGTGGAGTGGGACTAGGAAATACTGTATAGAACAGGAAACAGCACAACTCCACATCTTGTTCATCCTTGTTCAGGGAATGTCACCTCCTGTGAGAGCGTACCCATTGGTAAATCTTACAACGTAATTGCAAATTACACATGGATCCAATATTTGCTGAAATAATTAAATAAGAAAATTGGGCTCTGTGAATTTGCTATGAATTTATACACAGTTTTCCATGCTGTTCATTTCATTGTGTGCCACCACGAGGCACAGGTATGTAACATCTTACAGAAGGCTGGCCATGGTCGGTTTTCACAGTCTCCTTTAGGATCCAACCCTTCACACCCTGACTCTGGGCCTGGCACAGGGGGAAGGTACCCAATAACTCCAGCAATCTCCTGCTGGAGTCTGAGCCCTCTGGCAGGGGAGGGACAAAAGCCCCCTCCAGCTGCACTCCTGAGAGAGTTGTTTACAGGAACTTGCTTTCCCTGCTCCACTCTGTTTCCTTTGGGAGGAAAAATGGTATTTCTGTTTTATTTGGAGACTCTATGACACAATGTACCTGCTTAGGCTCAACAGCTACTAACTATTAAATAGATTGGTTTGGTTACGCCCAAGGGGGGACTGATAATTGCTGTGGGGCAACTCTGAGCTGTCCCTTGGGAGGCAACACTCCCCTCCCTCTTAGTCCAAAAGTATTTGTGAATGGGAATGAATGAAAGAGTTGGAAGATTATTTCTCTTAGTCTAGCTTGTAAAGTAGCACATTTTATGATTAAAATAATTTATTTTAAAAATAACTCATTAAAAATTATGGTATAAAAAAGGTTTGAATCTAGAGCTAAATAAAAATGAGGAAATATTTAGGTGCACGCTGAAAGAGAAGCGTTACCACAGAATTTCTTGCCTGCAATTCCGCTTCGCAGCCTGTGGAGGCTTGGAAGGGAGCCTGGCATTTGTATAGTACAACTTATCTGGTACTTGAAGCACAAAACACATTGTGCTTTCTTGCTTTCTGAACACATGATTTTGGCCTGTATCCAAAGAGGCATCTTGAGATTTTTGTTTGATGACCAGCAGACAAGATGTCATATTATCGGGGCTTTAAATTGACAATTCTCTAGAGTAATGCAAGAAACATTTGTTTGTGGTTTCTTTCTATTTTTCTGCCAAAATACAGATATGTTTTATTTAGGAAATCCAGATTTCTCTTTTGTACAAGTGTATTTTCAACATAAAATAAGAACAAGGTAAAACATTGAAAATTATTACCAAAAACTTGTTCATTAGAGATCCTTCCAAGGACTGTGTTTGTTTTATTCATAAAATGAATAATTGGAGAGTACACAAATTTTAAAATGTAAATGTAAAGGTGCATTTTATTAAGTGTGCATATATAAAAGAAAATAAGTAGAAAGGTTGGAATACAATTGGAAGATGAGGAAAGAGAAACAGCAAACAAAGTAATCTTTGTTCCAGTGCTGCTGCAATCTGCCTTTTCAGCACTCTGCACTGATGGTTTCACTGTCAAGCTTTTGCATGAAAAACTAGAGGACAATAAATTCCCAGGCAGTGCTCAACAGCAAAGAGCATGACACAGCTACTTTGTGAACTTCAAACAACTGGTGCTGGAGCACACAGTTCAGAGAGCTCCTCTACTGCTTGACTGGTGCAAAATCTCTGGATTTGCACAAATACAGAAAGAATTTTGTGTGTGCAGAGCTTCAGACGAGAGCTGCTGCTGAAACGTAAGCAGTCAGTCTGAGGCCTCTTTGAAAATGTGATCCTGAGGAATTTTACACATGGACAAATATGAATATTATGATTATCATCCTAGAAATCAGCATGTCAGAAGGAGGGATGGGATGTGGCAGGGCAGGAGTGAGTGCAGTAAGTTCTGTGTTCACAGGAACAGCCCTGTGGCACTCACTGGCACTGTGGGTGCTCTGTCTGAGGGCACAGCACTTGGATGCCAACATCCAGAGTTACCCCAAAGTCTTCCTGGCCTTAAAGTTTAGGGCATCATAAAGGCCTTATGTAGCATCATGTCTGTTCCTCTCAGGTCTGCATCTAAGTGGATGCAGAAGTGTTAAAGAAAGGCGTTTTATTGCTTTTTGTGTTTGGCACCTCAAATGTTCTTCCTCTCTCTTTTTTTTCTCATTAGATTTGTTTAATGGAAAAAAATAGTCTGTATGAATTATTGTAGATTAGAACATATAAGAATTCTAATACTTCTCAGTTAATATGGAAGATACCTGAGTGGTAACAATATCTACAGGCTTGTTAGTGGTTCATTTTCTTGCTCTTTCTGTATGGGTCGTAACTGCCCAGAAGAGATTCCACTGAGAACCTTTTTTACTGCTGTCATTCTATCAAGAAAATACACATTTATTGCTCTTTGCATGAAATACCATGCACATAAAAGTCAGCAACTAAGATCCTATTTATTTGAGGAGATTAAGATTTCATTTTCTGGAGTCATCTTTTGTGTGTCAGCAATGAGAGTATTTCCAAGTATGCCACTCATACTAGTTTGGTTTTATTACCGTTATTGCAGTTCTATTCATAATTTTAAAAAGTAAAATATTTGTAACATGCAGAATTTCATTTTGGTTCCATTGCTTGTTCTTGTAAACCATACTGCCACAAAAAACATGGAATCACTGAGGGTAAATTGCATAAAAAAATCAAGCGGATATGGAAAAATGCTGGTACTAAAGAAAGATTTTCTTATTTGCAAGAAAGGTGAGTTCTAATATTTCAATAAATCCAAATGTCATAAAATGAGAGCAGAAGATAACCATAACAATGGAAGTTTGCCTAATAATTCCAATTTAGTATGTGTCTTTCAGTTGCTTTTGAATTGTAAAATTTCAGATTGAAATTGAGCTTGTTCCCACACACAGTATCATTTTGAATAGTCCAAACTGGTGTTTGAGCTTCAAAAAATGATTCCATATTTTTTAGATCTGCTAGAGGAAAGAGTGGCTGTTTGACCATTCCAGTTTCTTAGGGGGTGTGTGGGTTTTTGTTTTTGGTGAGAGTTTTTTGCTTGTTTTTCTTTTCTTTTTCCCATGAATGTTTTACTTTCAAGAGCTTGTGGCATAAATTTCCATTAATGCCCATGCAGTAAAGATCATTAGCTGCTTGCTGTTGCAATTTTCAAACACTTCATGTGCAGGAAGCAGGATCCATAATCATAGTGTAGCTGTAGCTTCTGTGGACAGGACAGAGAAAAATGCTTGACACTGCCCATGTGCAGTTGCACAAAATAATCTTTAGACTAGAAGGTTATGGCTGCAGAGTGTGAGCTTGATAATAGACTTGTGATTTGGTTGGTTTTTTTCCCCTGCAGCCACCTCATATCTAAGGTTTTTCTTTTGAAGTCTCTTTTATTTCTCTGTTTTTAGTAGTTGCAGGAGAACACTGGCCTTTTCCTAGAGGCAGTTTAAGGAGATCTTTTCTGCCACAGAGTTTAGGTACAGCAACTAAGCATGGAATGAAAAGTTTTGTTCTGCTATATTGAATTTGGGAAATTTTATTAGCTTTCTCTTCAAAATATAATTCAGGCTTACTGATGGTAGACCTGTCTGTCTGTCCTCAGCTTTGCAAAATGCAATAAGGCTCTGCTCTAGATGTGGTGTTTGCTGTCCTTTGAACTCTCAGCTATTGAGGGTTTTGCATTTGAAAAGCAACCACTGCTCTGAATATGCTCAAGTTACTCACTTGTGTTTTCACTGTGCCATAGGTAAATCAATTCCATGAAATTCCTATTCCCAAAGATATGATTTCAGTGGGAGCATCTCTCTCTTAGTGCTGCTTCCACTGAGATCAAAATTTCTTAGAAGAGAAAAAAAATAGCTGTGCCATTAGAATCACATTGCATCTTCAGGGCTTCAGGGAGTGGAGCACAATGTCACTGCAAAGCTCCACAGAGATCCTTTCTTTCTTTAACAGCATAAATACCAAGGATTTTGCTATTGAAAAGAAACTGCTTTTATGAATATATTTTAGTTACTGTTAATAGTGTTTTCATTGTGTCAAAAGTGTATTGAATTTCTTCCAATAAAACTCTATCTCCTGAGACACAGTTTCAGTGGGAGCGTCTCTTACTGTCACTTCCATTGAGATCATGATTGCTTGGAAGGCAAAAAATAGTAACTGTGTCATTAAAGTTATACCATATCAGTAGGACTTGGAAAGACTACAAAGTCAATGAAAATTGTCATAGACTTTTACAGTCTTTATCTTTTGGATTTTAAAAGCAAAAAAATTAAAGATATATTTGAAGAGTGAGTGCAATTTTTGAACCATTTTAGTCCCTTCAGTTCTGCTCTCAGTGTCTAAATCAAGAGGAACTGTGTTCAAACACTGAGGTCCATGTACACATTTGGAAGCAAAGATGTAAATTAAACAAAATCTTCTTTTGTCTTGTATCAGTCACCAACAAAGATGAGGTTATTGTCAGGGGTTAGATGCAACCACAAATCTTGCAAGTCAAGCCAGGAAGCCGCTGAGCCCATGAGAATCTGCAAAAATCCTGTCCTCGACTTTGCTGGGTTTTGTGTTGTGCTCAAGACTGGAACGCAGGAGCTGTGGCACAAAGGACTCTTCCAGCAGCCTGTACTTCTGACAGTGGTGGGAAGGACTGTGTCTGCCACTGCCCAGGAGGTGAAAATGAGTGTTTATGCACTCCAACACCTGTCTGAGGAAAGAAAAGTCTTGTTACCCAGCCACTGGCCCATGGAGACAAAATGCATGTCTCTTTGTACTAAGCCAAAGACCACTCAACCAAGGCCCCAATTCTATAAATTATTTGAGAACTGTTTATAGTACAGAGATACAAATGTGCCTTTTTTTTTAATATCTGATTTCTTTTGTTGCAGATATTTAATCAACGCAAGCCTGATGCTTTTTCTGACATATATTTGGACTTTATTTTAAATGTGTTATTTGTTATGTGAAGTGAGCTGAGAAAAAACATAATTTAACTTCTTAAATTCTATGGATCTACTTGTTATTCTATTCTTAGGAGCATATGAAATAGCACTACCAGCAGAGACTCTGACAATAACTTCAGCTCCATGCTTCTTCTCCCTTCTGCTCACATCTCATTAGTGATATTGTTCTAATGGAATAAAAATAATTAACTTGTACATCTTCACAGATGAGCCAAACAGCCCCAAGTGAAAACAAATTTCAATAATTTACACTTCCACACTTCCTGTGATTTAAATCTGGAGCATGGTGATCTCTGGCTAAGAAAATTTTAGATCTAGGCATGTAAAATAAGTTATTTTAGTGGTTGGAATTAGCAAATACCACATACTGTTGTCTTTTTTAATTTTCCACCTCATTAACATCTGCAAATGAGTATGTGAGGCTGAGCCTACAGAAGTCATACTCTTTTGTCATTAAATGTATGTGCTGCTAGCAATAACTGGATCTCATAATGCTGTTTTGCAGATATATGTGTATTTACCCCCAAAATACAGCAATATGGACAAGTTAGAATTGTGTAAACAATACTCATATCCTGAATTTTTGGGGCAGTTATAGATAACCTTTCCAAATTGGTGGCATCTGTCCATACAGCTCCAAGCTGTAAGATGTTTCTAATAAATAAAATTTAGTTAAAAAAATGAAAATCACTCAAGCACAGAATTTTCTTAGTCCTAACTGATAATGATCAAATCTCAAGAGAATATTCTTGGGCCAAGATCCTCTGTTAAGCTTTATATCAGATGCCACTGATAGGTAGTTTTTCAGAAATGTTCTCCCAAATGGTGTAGTTTGAAAGTAAACCTGTTTCCTTTGCACTTCCTCCTTCCAAAATTCTCACTCAGTTTTGTTTCATACAGGAAAAAAAAAAAAAAAAAGAGGTATCATCCCTTAATTAATCCAAGTACCAACTCAGTATAGTCTCTATAATAATATCACACCATGGATGGACTACAATCACATCCCAATCATTGAATGGATCACAGGCAGTCATTATATAGGGACTGAAACTTTAACCTTGGGCTCCAAACCACCACTAGATATCATTTGAGCTTATGCAAAGTTATGTTCTCATGGAAGTGTAAAAGTGCCATTTCTTAAAGCAAATTGATAGACAATTTAAATTGAATTCAGCCCTTCTGTTAAAGTGCCTGAGGGGTCCCTATAGCCATACTCATCCTCACTGTCTGTGAGGAACATATGATGACAAATATACCATTAAAAAAATCCTTAATAGTCATTATAATGTGACTTTCTTTGTTGTCCTTTCTTTTTCTCCAAAAGCTTTTCAAGGTTAGAACGGGTTTTCAGTTCTCTTAAAACTGATGTCATCCACATCTCTCCCAAAATCTAAGTCCACTGAAGGAGGATTATACAGCTTGACAAACCAGAATGAACAACTTGACCTTTGTAGTTTTGACTGTTCTTTCTTAATGCCATCACAAAGCAAAGATAAACAATATCTGATGATCACATATCAGGAAAGACTGGAAAATGGTATTGCTCAGACTTGACATTCTGAGTGGCAGATGGGATAACAAATAATTTTTTCCCATCTTTTCTTGTCAATATTTATTTTAAAGGACTGAAGCTGATAAATATAGTGCATTTTAGTTCCACAAAATGTGAATATCAATATGCTTCTCTGGCCTAATTGCTTATCTTTGACAAGAACTGGATCATAATTTGACATGAAACCAGACTTTTTTTTCCCTATTTTGATATAGTCAGCAAGGCATATTATCATGCTGATAAAAACAAGTTTCCTCATTGTCAAATATTCTCTGTGATGTTTCACAGCATCCACCTGTTTTAGGTGTCTCTCACTGAAGATAAGCACCCTGTAAACCTGCACCAAATACTTCCTGTTTCTAAGTTAATTGCTCTGACCTATGAACCCCAAACCTTTTAAACTTTTATTCAAACATTAACAAAGTCAGAGCTAAGCCTGTACATTATGTACCTGACCTGTGTGAACATAAAGCAGTTAACTGTGCATTTATTGTTCTAATTCTAGTGGCTGCATAGACCAATGTCACCACGTATTCCTGCTAATTAAGCTTGCTCTTGGCCTATGGATTTTCCAGGGAGCCTTTCAAAATACAATTAAATTCTTCCCCTGTCATCTCCCAAGTGTCCCCCATTAGGTTTTGGAAATTATTTACATTCCTAAATGTTCTGGACATAAAGCCTCTACCAAATTCTCTTTGCTGTTAGTTAAACAGCATCTCTGGAGGGCCAGAAAAAAACAATAGAAAAGGTGTATGGATTTGGCTTGAGCTAAAGATAATCTGAAGCTGGGGCCATATGCAATCCTTATAAATATTGAGGTACCTAAAAATGAAAGGCTTTTAATAAATTTAATAAAACCTCTCACTAAGAGAATTAAACACAACTGAAAATACTACAAATTCTATCTGTCTTTTACCTGGAGTGCCTGTACAACTTGGAAAATTGCACCAATGAGAGGGTTTGATTTAGACACATGAACATCTTGTATCAGTAATAGCTACAAGAATAGAATTGTAATTGATGTATAATTTATCTAAAGCTTGCCTTCAGTCATGCTTTGCTAGGAACTTTTTACTTCGGTCCTTATTTTCTACCAGTAATTTCACAGAGAATAAATATATGAAACAACATGTATAGGGACCATTAGAGTGTTAAGTTTGACACAGCTATAATTGAAACTGCTTAGAAGCCTTCAGGGAAAGCTCAATGGAATCTTTAATATGTTTCCATATTGTTCTTTTTTCTTTTTCTTTTATCTCTATGGATACGGACTGATTCAGGTTAAAGGGATTATAAATGTTATAGTGAGTTACTTAGGAAAAATGTGGAATGAATTTGATATCACTGTTTGTGATAGACTGCAAGTAAAATTATGTAAATACATAATTATCAAGGCATTTCTTCTAAGTTGTATTCAGTTGCCACATTTGTCTCGCAGTTAATGTTGTAGTGTCATGTAAGATCATAAATATGTGGCTCAGGTAACTATCAGGCCACATTCTAATTTCTTTCTAGCCTATAAATTGTTGCTCCTACAATGCATCTCCTTTATTAAGACTATGAAATCTCTGTTGCTTTTAAAATAATTTTTAAAAGCATATTCATTTTACAATCTACTTTCTCTCTCAGTCGTTATATGTCCAGCCTATTCTAGTCTAATGGGTGAATAAAATGCAGAATTTTTTTTTCTGAAATCTTCGTAAAGGTTAGAATTTTTAGAGGATAAAATCAGGTGTGTTATGTTGGAGCACTGAATACAACGTTGGCTTGATAACCCCGAGATTGGCTGGTCACTTTCTTTGCAAGCATTCCCCCTGAATTCAAGCCTGCCTCTGATGGGGGATATTCTCAGCCAGATCCTTATGCTATAGGCAGTCTTCTGATGTGAAATTATGTGAGTGCACCTCTCTCCACTGCCTCAACCAGCCTTGGGTGGGGGAGATGTAGTGCTGTCTGTAAGCATTTCAGCTGGCTAATCCTGAGAAAAGAAGGGGAGAAGGGGAAAAAAGAATTAATTGCTGACTGACTTTCTTTTGGACAAAATATCTGGAGGTGTTTCTGCTAAGGCCTGGCTACTCTTTAGGAGGCGATTGGGCATCAAAATTTGAACAAAGTTTTGATATTAATGTGTGTGGCTATAAAATAGCTGAAGCTGAATATTTTGGAGTTAAGGGCCACTACTAAACAGACAAAACTATATAATCCTTCCCATTTCAGTTTTGTGGAATAAATTTACAGAAAGATGTGAAAGGATGTAAATGTACTCATACACTAAGTAAGAGTCATGAATAAACAGTCTCCCAATACTCAAATTGCCAAGGAATACTTTAATGTCTCTTGAAAAAGATATATGCATATCCTAAAACATATACAGACACCTAAAAAATATAAAGACATTATTATTAACTCATATAATGAAATGCAGTTTCCTCACTGTAGAAACAAGAAATTAGGGCTTTTTCACTTTCTAAACCAGACATGCTGTCTGTATCTGAAACAGCTTTTCTCTTCTGTATGCTCTCAATGTACAAATGTATTAAATTGTGAAAGCCAAACTTGATGTGAGGTTTGGGTGGGAGCCTAGCTGCAAAACCTATTTTCAGTTTGCCAGCAAGCACTTTACCCTGCTCAGTAGCTTGCACCTTTTCAAGCAGAATAACTTAAGGCACTTCTCATACAATCATTAACTGGTTGTTCCTAGTGGGATCTCTTTCCTGAGTACTTGTTAATGCTCGTGATGTGGGTCACAATTCTGCATTGCTATTTTCTTTAATTACCGTCCTTCAGCATTTTTTTCCTTCAACTGGAACATTGTGTTCTCCCAGGCACAGTGTATGCAAAAGTTGAGATATCATAAAATGAGGAGAAAAAATAACCTAATTATCTTCATGGTCCAGGAAGGTCCAATTAGCAATTAGAGAAATGTGTTGAAATAAAAATTATACATTGCTTCTTTTGACTCTGTTTCTAAACTGTTAAGTTCACTGCTCAGATTTATCATGGGATTAACTAACTACTGACAAGAACACTTTTAACACCAAAGCTCTAATATTTCTGAACACAGATGGTTTGTGGTGTTTGAAACTGCATGAATTTCTGAACTATAGTATCATTGCAGAGTTTTTAATTGTTCACTGAGCCTTGAATGGAAATATACTTTAATTCATGCTGCACCATCACTGGAGGTGCAGTTTTCATAAATGAATATGCAGTTGCCATGCTGAGAATGCAAGAAAGTGACCTCATGAGTGACTGAACTGTGAATGTGCAAGCTCTGCTTGGTCCTGGTCCTTGCATTGTGCACAGAACAGATCACATGTTACAAAACCTACAGAAAGAATATTACAGTGGTACGGGTTTATTCTGAGCTTTCATAGTTTATGCTGAATTAAAGAGAGTAGGGATGGCTGGTGTGGAAGGGGAATGGTTTACTGCAGGATGGCTGACTGCAATGATGACACATTTTGCTGTGAACACCTCCTTCAGCATGAACCACACCTGAATTACAAAGTAGAGTCTGCAAAAAACAATTGAAAACTAGGCTTGCTTTTGAGAGAAAGTGTATGGGATCCATAGCCAAATCCACAATTTATATTCCAAGGGTTGGTGTGGTTATATAATAGTCCTCATTTATCATTTATACCATTATGTTTCTGCTTTGGAAGATGTCTACATCAATCTTGGGAATCTCTCTCAAGGAAGTCCTAAGGGTAGGTATAGATTTCTACCAGCATGCAGCCTGAGCTTGGAAGTCTACATGGTGAAATACTATTTCTTAAAATCTCTGGAGGGAAACTAGAGGAGATCAATGTAAGTACATAGGGAACAAAGAATTTTAATACTTATTACTCTGCAGGATCACATTTATTTTATTTTTTCCAAATGAGTTCGTGTTTCTGGAATTGGAGTCTATGAAATTCGTAGCTGACAGTAATATATACATGCCTTTATTCAGTGGTGGTAGGGTAGGCTGTAATGCAATATCATAATAGAACTTGTTAGCTGCATGATATGAAAGGAACAGAAGATAATACCTCCATTTTTTTCTTTGCCCTGGATTGAAAAAAAAAAAAAGCAAAATAATTGCTGTGCTTGCTATAATATATTATTCTAACTCATGCATCTTGTCCTTCAGTTGTTTAGGCGTTTATTCTGCATCTGTCTTGTGACATGGGCCATGTACAACCTTGTTTTATCTTCTTATTCTAGAAGATGCTTTCTATTTTTAGATTTCATTCTCCATGTATTTATTCTCTAATTTCTCACTCTGGAGCCAAACCAATTCTTGACCATGCTTTGCTGCTCAGGTGCATCACACAAATCAGGCTGGAAGAATAATGACAGGCAAAGGTGCTCCTTGTGCATGAGGCCCCAGTGCTTGGAATCCAAGGTTGTGCATTTAGCATCTAAAATACAGGAGTGCTCACTATATGAAATGTAATGTCATTACTCAGAGGTATTCAGAAAATTATTTTTAGTAGTTTTGCCTTCTAACAAAAATCTAAAAAAATTGTCTCTATCTTGATGCCCTCTGCCTTTTGGACTTCAATGCCCTGTGCAGAGGATACTCTGCACAACAGGCATTGCTGGCTTGTTAGAAGTGTGTCAGGGGAAGAGACAGCCACTACTCCTTCATCCAGGACAAGAAACAGGCCGTTTTGGAAAGGAAGGGAATAACCTGAATTGTTCAATAGATAAGGCAAAATTAAGGTGGCAAATGAGATTTCTGTTAGGTAGGAGAAAAAATAACAGTTGGTGAAACAGCACATATTGAATGTGGAAATATGGCATTTCTGCCATGAGTACTTTTAAAGAACAAGTGAAATAAGCAT
The DNA here is from genome assembly GCA_020086605.1 of Lanius collurio. NCBI lineage: Eukaryota > Metazoa > Chordata > Aves > Passeriformes > Laniidae > Lanius > Lanius collurio. The sequence continues at coordinate 11,112,937 of JACBWW010000019.1, forward strand.
CTGTCACCAATATCAAGAAGCAGTTGGGGCAGGGAAATGTTTTTTACCCATCCCTTAAAATCCCCCTCAGTACTAATTTTTCATTGATTATATTAAGATTTTACAGGGAGATTTTCAGCCCAGTGGGTATGTACTAGGAAGTCTTGTATTGTTTTTGTTGAGAATTTTTAGATACTTTTTCTCCAAGAGTAAGTGGAAAATGTCACATGGGGAATGTTTAGTCAAGTAAAAGAATGTTGAGAACTACAGTGTTTTATAGTTGTGCAGTGGGCAAGTCTGTAAAGCAGATTCCTGTGGTTACTGCAATCAATGTCAAAAATGCTATTTGCTTAAGTGGCTGGAGACACAAACCTTAAGCTACTTAGAAGATGCTGGTTAATCAATTTGAATAAAATTCTTCTGCCATGTGTGTTGAACCAAGCAAGAGTTCTCTGTTTGCTTTAGAGGTGACAATCCATCATGCCAGCCTCCCTGCCCCCAACATTCTCTGGCATTCATTTTAATAAATATTAATTAAATTTGTCTAGAGGAACTTATTTTGCTGTCCAGATTTTGCGAAAGATCTTTCTTTCTGCCCGTATGCCCGCTTTATCACCTCAGTGCATCCATTTACAGAAGATGTAGATGCAATATAAAATATTAATTCACCAATTTGCTGAGGTTAAAGAAGTGTCTCCCCCCGCTTCCCCTGCAGTCATTTGGACCCTGTAGCACTGTTGGGCAGCCCGGGGGAAGCTGTGCTGCTTCCAAAGGGCTGGCGGAGCGCACGGCGGTGCCTGCGGGCGCTGAGCGGAGCCTGGGGCGGGTGAGGCCGGGCTGGGAGCCGTCCCGGGGGCTGCGAGCCGTCCCCGCGGTTGGGAGCCGTCCCCGGGGCTGGCCCCCGGCTGCCGCTCGGTGCTGGGCACCAGGTGCGGAGCAGAGCGCAGCTGGCAGCGGCTGCTCGCCCGTCGGCCCCACACCAGCTCGGGCCGAGACGGCCGCAGGGCTCCGGGCAGGACGCAGCTGCCCTCGGGGCGAGGCGGCCCCAGGTGAAGGGGCTGCCGTCCTTTGGCCCGGGGTGGGGCCCGGCTGCCCCAGGGAAAGGAGCTGTGGGCGGGGAGCGGCTGTGCGGCGCTGGGAGGGAGGAGCCGGTGTAGGTGAGGGGGTGGGTGGTCGCTGGGGGCAGCTGCAGGGGCTGTGGGGAGGGCGGCTCCCCCGGGGTGCTCGGGAGCCCGCGGCTCTCGGGGTCCGGGAAGGCTCCGCTGCCCTCAGCCCTCTCTAGGGACGGGCAGCCTGTGCTCATGGTGGCGGCCCTGGCAGTCCCGGGCGGCTCAGGTCAGATGAATCTCTGTTCATTCCCTCCGCTTTTAAGGGATGTGGTGGGGCAATGTGAGCTCTCATAACATGAAACGTTCTGGGCTCGAATTATCCAAGTTCATAGCATACGTTCCTATGTAGTCTCGGTGGTTGTGGTGAGAGTTCTGGGTTGTGTGAAGGGAAAGTACTTATTGTGAAGGAGAGGTTAATGGGGAGTGGGGAATATTACTGCCCCTCTGTTTTATTTAGAGTTAATCTGTATTTTAGCTAAGAGCGCAATAACATGAACTTCAGGTTTCTAAATTTCTGAATCTCAGTGTGTGAACCTCCAAGTGCTTTTTTCAGGGTTGTGGGTTTTTTTAATTATCGTTTTTCGGAGTACATATTGTTATAGGTGGGGTATGTCTCAAACCATAACATTCTTCTGATTTCTGTATCCCACTATTCTGTGTACCAAAGAATGGAATAAAGAGACTTGCAGTGCTGTAGAAGCTTTATGTAACTGTGCTCCCCAAACACAATTTTTCTTGAAACATTGTATGTGTACATATATATATAGATAGTATATAACTCTGTATCTCATTTTAATTTTTTTCATGTCCTCTCTAGAATCTAGTTGGATTAATAGTTGCGTGTGTTCTTAATCAGTAGAATAAGCAGAAGATCTCATATATTATTGATCATTTGGCACGCTGTTCTAGATTACTAAATGTGTTCATCTGAAACTCAAGCCTTCTATTTTTTTTTTTTCATTGTGTGCCCAATTGAACATTGCTGTGTTATATTGGAGATACTAATCTGTAGTAAAATCACTGTAATAATGAAAATGTTCTTAATTTCATCGTACTAAGCATGTATTGCTGCACAGGTGCACACTGTAAGAAAATCTAAATTGAAGTAATTTCTTTTATGCTCACAAAGCTGAGAAAGATTTACCCTCTTTCCATAAATTAAAGATAATTTTAGGCATTTTAAACTCTAGGAAAAATACAGTCTATAGCAAACTACTTAATTGACATTTTAAAATACAATACACCCTTTAATATGGAAGTATTATGGTTTGTGAGGAAGACCAAGGCTAATATTTTGGCAGCCAGCTTAATCTTTAGCCTAACAAAACTAAGACAACTGTAAAACTTACATCAATCACCAGTTGGACAACAAGCTGTTTTTTCCAAGTGTGTGATTGTTTTGTTTAAACTGACCTGTTTATCTCAAAACAGGTTTAGGTGAGTAGAAAGTTTCTTGAAATTAATAGTTTGAGTTCCCAGTTTGAAAATCCCTGGATAAATCTAACTGCCTTGCAGACAGTGAGAGTGTTACCGATTTGGGGGAGGGCAGGTTTTTTTCTTACCCTCTGTCATGGCTGTAGGGATCCTCCAGATCCTGAAACACCATCACCTGCCACTGTAAGCAGCTGTTACATCTGGAGCTATCGAGATGTTCCTGTTACTTGCTCACATGCACATCTTCCCGTGGCTCCACTGTTCTGATTGTTGAAACCCTCCTCTCCTTCTTTGGCTATCGGTATTCACTTCCAGATTAAACCTGCCAATCTGGAATCTATTTTTGGCTCTTCTCCCTGGTTGTTTTCCCCTTTTCCATCGATCTTTATGGACAACAGTAATCATCTTGATTCGGTCTTACTGCATGAAACCATTTAGAAATAGGCCATTAATACTGATGAACAGTCACTCTTAATCAGCTGCTACAAACTCCCTTTCCCAGGCAGTGAATGACTGACCAGTAACTTGTCTGGTAGTGACTTGAGGATGCATGGGGAGAGAATGAAGCTGACTATTTAATCCCAGGCTAAGATTTCATTGTTACCTGTGGTTTTTAAGTCTCCATGCTGTAGCACTTATGGCTTTCATTTTTTTCTGCCTATAGCCACAGAGCCTTGGCTCTCCCCTGTGCCTCTGGCCACACTTGACTGTGGATGGTGCTTGTGGAGTGTCCCAGTGGCTGCCTGGTTTGCAGGGAGGCAGGAGCAGGTGACTTAGTGGCTGCTGTCAATGTTGTTTATGACTCGGGGAACAGGGCCTGCCAAACACTTTGTTTTTTCCAGTGAGTGCAGGAGGCCGATGAAGTGGCTTAGTGGAACACATCCACCTGAAGAGTTTTATCTCATGCAAGCCTGGTACAACTCATGGACTTCACACAATCCTCTGAATGAAGTTCATTCTCAGATTGCAAATTTCTCTCTGCTGGGAATTGCATGACTAGTGGCAGCCAGGAGTTTGCTGTGCACCACAGGGGCTGGAACCCCAAGCACAGCTATTCCAAAAGCTGGTGTACCCACTCTTTTAGTTGGAAGCCTCAGTAGATCTGTTATCCCTTAAGCTATCCACATAAACATTATGTGAACAGTTTGAGTAGGAGTAATCTTCTTAAAAGTACTGTTATCTGTCATGGATGCCAGCTCTCCTTGTATTGTGTGGGTATGTGCCTTAAATCTTGCTGTGATCAGAAGGGAACTAATTGTATTCCGAAGTCTTACTGATGGCTGTAAGAGCACTTGAAGCTATTTGTCCCATTCTTACTCTAGATAACATGTACTGAGACTGGGAGTATCAATAAATATTTGATTACTTTGCAGCATATCACCCTCATAAAACTTTTGTTTTGATGCTGCAACTCTAAAACTCTTGCCTGCAGTTTTGAAGTAGGGGTTTCAGTGGATGGATTGGAAGTGGGATATGGATGAAAGGTCAGTATTTTCCTGCTGCTGTTTGGAAATACCCTAAACTTGTCTGTCTCAGATTATTTTAGATTTATGTTTAGCTAGTTTCCTCCGCAATGTTTATTTATAAATTATATTTGCTTATTGGATTGTTTTTTTCTTGGTGGGTATTCCAAAGTGGGCTTTGTGAAAAGTTATTCCTTTGGAGATTATTAATCATGTTTGGTTATTTAAAAGTGGCTATTCTCAATGTTCTTGCAAGCACTGCATATGTAGCAGATCTAAATTTTAACTAATAATGTTTCTTTTACTTCAGATAGTGGGGAACATCCCAGTAAGGTATTTGGAAAAGTATATTTATATCTATTGAACCATTAAATAAAAAAAGAGGTAAACATGTAAAACCAGCTCAATGAAAACATAAAGGAATCTGATAAACACATTTTTCTCTGTGTGTGTGTATAAATACATATTGTTCTCCTTAGTTCCAAAGAGTGCAATAAAAGCTAAATGATAGATGTCAGTGTTATTGCCTGACACTTTTGGAGAAAAAAGTCTAAACAGTCTGAGGACAGCTAGGTTTGCTTTAGTGGGAAGAGTAAGAGAGGTACTTAGTGACCTCAGAAATTTGCAGTGGTCAGAAGATGAAAGCATTTTTTGAATCTACGAGGGACTTCTAGCTGTTACAACATGACTCTTATTACTTGTTTAGTGATATTTACTACTAAAAATTTATGACTTGTGCCTAGGAAATTTTAAAGGCAATTTTTATATATTATTGCAACTGGAATGAAAATACAAACGTTTCCAAGTCCTAGACTTGGTTTGGTTTTTAGTGTGATATGAACTATGTGTTGCTATAGAGCAATGCAGTGGTGTACAGCTAAAACAGATAAATGTCACAGAAATGTTTATGTAGAAGAACTTAAATATAATCCTTGGGTTTGTACTGGACATTCCTATACGAAATCAAACCCCTCCCTCCATTAATCCTCCACTGCACCTTCTGGTGATGCCATGGCTCTGCTTTTTCTCACTCTCACGTTTCTCTCTTTGAACTCACTCAGATGTGTTGCACTCATAGGTTATTGCTAAGTTTGGGGCTGCCCCTTAGTCCTTTGTCAAGACTTTGTCTTGTTATTCTGTTACTGTGGCTTTGCCTTCATTTATATTTTCTTTTGTGAAGGATGCCCTGGTTCATCTTGATGCCCACATACAATGGTATTCTGCAGAACCTGCATGTGTTCTGCTAAACTAATTTCCTTTTGGGGTCATTGATCTCTTTAATGAAAGTCTAAGCATTTTTATGAGCCAAAACCTCATTATACTGTACAGAGGCTGTACTTTGAACCTATCTATTCTGTTACTGTACATTTTAATAAAACTTTATTAGATTACTCTTCTGGTAAAAGACAGCAGGAAATATTTCATTAATTAGAAAACTTGAGGTGCTGGAAAACTTAATGTTGCATTCTTATTTACAGATTAGTTATGGGTTTTGTTATACCTTGTTAATGAGTCTTCTGTGAAAGGAGTTCACATAAATTATGCCATAGAAGATAACTGCATTCATGTCAAGATTATCTTTACACATCCAACCATGTTGTTTCTTTTCAATGAATAATAATTTTTTCAGTCTTGATTTATTAAATTTTTCCTGTTGTAAATGGGTATGATACTCATTTTATGAGGAGGTATTTTATCTAAATTCTGCTTCTACCAGTGACGCTTTGCTACAGCAGCAGATGCAAATCTACTGCAAATGTAAATCTACTGGAATGCATTTTCTTCCTTCTTTTAGTGAAAAGACTTCATTTTTTCTAAAGTGGTTTCCTATGCAACGTGAGGTACAGTAATCTGTACAGTTATTAAGTTGTCTGAATAGGATGAAATGAAATCCATTTCCAAGGAATGAAAGCATTTTTATGTAACTTAATTTTATAAAATCCTGGGTAGCATCTGGAGGGAAGAGAATGCTGGGGAATTACTAACTCAGGGGATTTGTTCAATATGTTGAATCTACTCCAGCATCTTATTTTTCTTCTGTGACCACTGTACATATGTTTGGGCTGCTACTGAGAGCAGAAGAGATGCTTAACTTAAAGCTACAAGGGGTTTGTGTAGATATAAGCCACTTTTCCCTCTTTTTTTTATACTATAGCCACACCTCATTAGTGTCCTGGCTTAAGTAGGAGGCTAAAAATCAGTTCCATTTTCTTTTCCTACTGCCACTACTCTGAAAGGCAGTAATAAAGAGACTTTTAGTTCCCTTTTAATTTTTTTTAACATCCTATTTCATCTGTGCCTGAAATATTCCTATGTTTCTAACTCTGGTTAGGGTGGTTTTTGGGGGGAGGTTTATGTGTCTGTGTCTGTAGGTTTTTTTTGCCTTTTTTTTTTTTAACCAAGAAAATAAATGAAACAAACCAGAACCAAACTGTTAGAACCCCTTGAATATTGTTCATCTTAAAGAAGAAAATTGAAAACTGGCGATGAGGTTCCTTTCACTAACGCAGATTTGTTTGTTTGAAAGTATTTACACAAAACCCTAAGCTCCAAATATAATTTTTTTTTGTGTGTTGGTTTTGAGTTGGTACTCCTAATTGTATCATTCAATAATTATTATTCCCCTCTTGCTTAACCAGTGCTGAACCCAAAAGCTGCTTCCTTTGCTACCTGTCAGTCAGGTTGCCAGTCAGAGCATACCAGGCTTTTTTGGTTTCTTGTCCATCTTTCATCTCCATTCAAAGCACCCCAAACTCTATGGACCTAAAAGAAAAGGTCTTGGCTCTGTGACCTGTGCTTTGCTGTAGAAATTGGTTGGGCTTGTATTCTCCACCTCTGCTTGGGAGACACGTGGGGTTTTCTTGAATAGCAGTGTCCAGTGATGTCCGTGTTCCTGGGGTCAGTGTGGCCACTTGGCCTTGGGCATCAGCCTGACCCCCAGCCAGCTGCTTCTCACACCTTCTGCCCTCAGTCCCCCCTGTGTTTCACCACTCTGCAGGTGGCTTCCAGCAACAGCCTTGTTTGTATATGAGCTAGGAAATACTTTGTAATGAATAGGTCTGATCGTGATGGAATAAATACCCTGTTGTAAAGTTTCACCCCACACGTTTGTTTAAAGGAGAGATTCTTTGGTGTGTCCAGTGCTGATAAAGAATGTCTGCTTTCTAATGCTTCAAATTGTGTTAGTTTATTTTCCAGCTGATTTCAGTGTCACTTCCAGCCCCCACTCCTAGGCAGGGCTCACCGTGCTCCACTTGAACATCAGTGTTGTCCCAGCAACAGCTCCTGCTTTGTTACTCTTGGTGTCTTACTGCTCTGAAAGCCCCACAGCTGAACAACAAAGTGGGCAGGGTGGGATGTGGCTCCCAGCACTGGGGGTGCTGCGTGGGGCTCCAGGGCTTGGGAGAAGACATGGCAAACCATTGCTAGCAGAAAAAGGAGTTGAAAGAAGATGGGAAATCCACAGGTAAAGCCAGTTTTCTGCCTTTTGGTGGGATCACCTCAGTCCTACATGGCAGTAAATAGTCATAACATGAGGGAAAGTAGTATTTATTTCAAAATATTGTGGAAGAAATAACACTCTGTATGGAAGCAAAGCTGATGTTCAGCTTTTGTATCCTGACCAAGAATGTTTAAATTGCTTTTTCATGCTGAGTCATTTTAATCCTCAAGTTTTAAACTTTTTAGTTATATATAGATGTCATCACCAACCAGTTGCTGTGGATTACATCCTTTGGATTTCATTATCCTTTTTTCTTTACAGTAGGAGGGTTTTAAATCCTGCAGGATAAGAGAGAGAGTGGTAGGAAAGGCTTTGCTATGCTTCTGAAAGCTCTTAGTCCCTCAGACTTCCGGGGCCCAATTCTGGTTAGTTTTGGGTTTGGTATTTAATCTTTTAAAAGCCTTTGGGAGCCACCAGCTTGAACAGTAGCAACTATGTAGGAAATATATGCCAAAGCATTAATTTGTATTGGATGCTGTTGAATTGTTTGAGTTATATAATTCTAAAATAAACATCTGTCTGGAGTGACCTACTTCTGACACACTCTCTGACTTAAGGAGCACCTTTCTTTCCAGTAAGCAGGTCCCTTTGAGGTGTTTCTAATCACAGGAATAAATAGTTTATGAATATCAATCATATGTGCTTTGATCTGGTTCATATTCTGGGATTAAGCCTTCCCATACCTTCTGGGAAGTGATTTACTTCTCACTGCCCCAAAAGAGCCCAGGCTTTGGCTCCTGACAGGCATTCTGTCACAGGGAAGCAAGGGGCATTGTTGCACACACCCCAGGAGTTGTACTGAATCATGAACCAGTGACAATTTGTCATATGCCAATCCAAAGGGTGTGATGGGACATCCAAGGATGGGGCTGCTGCTTTTGCACTCTTTGGAGATGAGAATCCTGTGGAGGGATGGATTTGTTTGGTTTGGTTTTTTTTTTTTTTTTTTTGTTCGGAAGAACTGTCGCCTTCTCCTCAGCTGGTTCCATGTAGCGACCTTCCTGAAAGCGTCTCCAGGAGAAAGCTGCCCGGTGCAGCCAGCTTGCACACACAGCCCAGAGTGCTGGCTAAAACAGTCCGACGATGAAATGAGCAGCAAGAGTCTTTGCATAGGGTTCTACAGGAGAGGTTTAATGTGTCTGCACCTCTGCAAGGGTTCAGGGAAGTCTCTCAGGGAGAACAAAGAGGGGCCCAGGGTCAGGGAACTGATGAAGCAACTCCCAGGGTGTAACAAGGGTTGTAGCCACCAACAGAGCCAACCAGGGGAGCAGAACTGGGGAACATTAACAGAACAAAACAGAGCATTCTGGGGAAGCTTTCTCAGCAGGCCCACCGGCCTCTACAAAGAACTACATTTCCAAACACTGCAACTGCTTGACAATTAGTGTCTAATCAGCAAAATCCAAGAAGATCTGCAGTTTTGGATCTCTTCTGGACTCGTTATGCTGCCCAGTCCAAAAGCTTATTGGAATGCCTGTGGTGGGATAATATTGCAGGGAGTATCTGAGACATAGTCCTTGACCCTGTTTTCACTTGTCAATAGCTCTTAATACTGCTCAATATTCTGTAGGAATGAGAATAAGCTTGTGAAGTCTTGCTGGGTAGATGGGTTGATGGATCAATACTGACCTTTGCCATTACAACAGCAATTAACACTGAGTATGAACTGTAATAGGAGTAGCAGTTTCGGCACAAATGGAGATGGAGGAGGGGGTTTGCAGGGCGATATTTTACTCTAAGAGTATTTTATGCCATTTTTGTTGTCTCTGAAAATGTCAAGGAATTGAGAATAGAGGTGTATGGAGAATGGCTTGAGTATGTGTATAGTTTTAAATCAAATCTGTTATGTGTGGTTTGTTTCATTCTGTGCTTTTTTTCCTTGACAGTGCAAAACCTCTTAGGAGTGAGTTTAAGCATCTTCATTAAAAACCAGCTACAAATTCAGCTCATTTCTCTCACTGCACTTGCTGTGTGGTTTATATGAAGAAATGATATTTGTCTCAAGGAGATCTCACAAGCAGTGGGCAGACAGGGTTAGCAGCACAGGGCTGTCTGTGGCCATGGCAGAGAAGTCAGAATCTTTTAAGGTCATACCTGTGCTATTGTTTTGGTGGTGGTTTTTGTTTTGTTTTAGGAGTTGGGGACAGCAGTAAATATGTGAGGGTAAAGGGATCATTTTCACATACTCTGTATTGATGTAGCTTGAAAATGAGAACCAAAAACAAGAGAAAAAGGGCTGTGTGGGTGGAAAAGATTAACGACAGTCAATCCACCTCAGAGTACTTTCTCTCTTTTCAAAAAACAAAATAAAAGACTTTTCTGCTGTGTACCAAATCCCAAACTCTGCATTCAAGTGAGAAGTTATGTTTTTGGGTGGCTTTAAACCTAGTCCTTTTAACCTACTTTTCTCGTGGGCATTTTTTATTATGAAATACAGAATTGTGAGGAGGTCTACTTTAAGCAACAAGAAGAGACACCAAATAATCAAAGTCTCCTATAATTTTGGCCAGCTTTGTTTATAAACTCAGGAAGACTATGTTTACAAGTAAAGAAATGAAAGAAGAAATTAATTCCCACACTGTGTCCTGAAAAATTATGAGTGGTTGAAAGGGTAAAGTGAAATGGGAAAATGAGAATGAAAAACTGCAAAGGGAATTTGAAAGTAACCAGGAGACATTAAGTGACTGGATGGAAAGCAGCACAATTTCATCCTTGAGTACTGCTGGATGTTGCTGCCCTGACTAAATTAGTTTTTTAACATTGCAAAGAGTTAAAAGCCCTCTCAAAGCTGTGCTCTCCTTGTGATTGGAGGACAGCTGCCAGCACTACAAAATAAGATTTTCATCTATCCACAGATATTCGTGTAGGTGGAAATAAAGTAAAGAAAACACACTTTCCAGGTTGGACTATGTGGTATTCCTTGCTCCAGAAAAAAAAATTCCTTTTTGACTGCAACTGGGAATGAGTGGGATGCTGCAGACACCTGTCTTGTCCCTCATCCTCCTGCCAGCTGCATGGCCAATACTTTGCTGCAGGGCAGTGAGGAGAGAGTCAAAAGTGCCAGGGGGGATTGATCTTCCTGGATGGGTTCAAGTGCACGATGTTTCCCAATGTATCTGGGAGAAAAAAGTGGTATTGATCTGTTCTGTGGGAATGTTGAACTTGCGCTGAACAGAAAAAATCTCATTAAAACTCCTCAAGAAGCTCTTTGCTATTGTCGGCTTTTTAAAAAACATTTTTCTTAACATCAGTTTTCTTTAGATTAAACTGCCTCAAGTGTAACAGGATCAATGCCGTTATCTGGAGACTGATTTTGGTAAAAAAAATAATTATAATACAGCAAATAAAACCTATTTGCCATGTTATCTAGAAAAGCAAGGCAGAATCTGTTATTTTTTCTGAAGCACTGAAAACCTGTAATTCCAGCTCTTTGGGGGATTTTCCCAATGTAACAATCCTGCCAACCAAAGATGATGTAATACTTTATATATATGTATATATATATATTTAAAAAAAATTTTTAGAAAAACCAGCTAATGTGTTTGAAAGTAAATGCAGTTGAATGTGACTGTAACCTTTATCACATGGCAGCTCTATATAAGCTCTAGTGGATTAGATACTTTCTTTTATGTTCTTTTGAATTATTACAGAAGTTATTATATAAATAGTGGTATACTTTATGATATTTTTAGACTGCTTCAGTAAAATTTTAAAAAATACAATAGTAAGTCTCCTTCCCTTTTTGGATTCCATACACAGATTACCCGTCTGTCAGATTTTTGAGTGTCTTAGATGTTGGTTAATTGTTAGATGTTGGTTAATTGTTTGGCTCTAAATCGTTTCTGAAAATGGAAGTTCACCTCATTGTTAATATATTACACAGGTAATGCCTTGCGGCTGCACTGCTTACTAGCTGAAGAGCTCCAAGTACTTTAGAAATGTGTTATTTATTATGTATCTGTAGAATCATGAGGGAGCTTTGTTAAATTCATGGCTTGTACAGTCATGTTTACAGCCAAGCCTGCACTTAGAGGACTGGTCAGAAAGGAGAGCCTGTCCCCTTGGGACTTCATTTATGGGGGTGAAACTCCCTCTGGTTAGGAGCTGACCGAAATCTGTCTGAAAGTTCAGCAGTGAAAGGTAGGGCCAAACTACTTGCATCAATTCAATTTACCTTTTTTTCCTCAGTTTGCCTAGCATGCAAATGTACCTATACAAATGCAGTCTGCCTCTTTCTCCTTTTGAGTTAAAGAGAGCATTACTAGTAATTCAGCATCCAGAAGAAGGGCAGTTTGCTTCCAGAGATAGTGCAGCAGCTGAGGACCTGGGCTCTTATAATTCATCTCTTCTGAGAAAAAAGATATAGACAGATCAAGGCTTACTTGTTTGATCTAGTTCCATTTTTTTTTTCTGTGAACACAGCAATCTTCTAGCAGTGAATCCCTTAGACCATCATTTTTACTTGACAGCAGCTAATTGCTCACATTTTTGTCAACTTTTTGACCTTTAAATGGTGCCACTTTTGACAGCACTTGAAAATGGTGACTGCTTTTAGGGAAAGAAAGAAGAAACAAGGCATGCATTTCCACATTAATTAGGATATGTAGTGCATTAATGACAATCATGTTGTCAGAAAACTTTGGATGCTTGGAAGGCTGTCATGATGGGCAGTTGTTATTTCTTGTCATCTTCCTTTCTTTTTCATATCCATAAAAGTTATGAGTGTCCCCAAGGGTAATGTGGCTTGGTGCTCAGTGTTTTCAGCAAAATACTGCTACTGACATGAGGGGAAAATCATTGTGTAGTGTACTGCCAGACTGCCTGTGCAAGGAGGTGCTGTGACAATCCCCATGTCACGTGGGTAATGCCTGACTTGCTAGAGGATCTGGACAAGCAACTTCTGAATCTGGGAGTCTTCCATGTGTTTGGGGTACTAGATTTCTTCTGAAAGGCCTGAGCACCCAGCTCTGACCTGTGCTGTAGGCTTCACCTTAGCATGACAGCTCATGGAGTTGAGATGTGGGTCTGATATCCTGCCCCATCCCAAACAAGGAAGCATGCTGGAGCTGATGGTTGTCAACAGAACTGTTTGTTTGTGCTGTCTCACAGACCTTCTCAAATGTTGGGGCTCCATTTCTGTTGTGTGACTATGTGAATGGAAAATCTGCAGGGGAAAAAGTGCTGAGGGTATAGCTGCTACTGGAATAATTTACTGAGCCTGTAGTTGCCTCTGTGGTGCTGTCACTGGCAAAAGAGAGCCTCTGGGAAAAGATGTGAAGCATTGTAACCACTTGGTTTGGCCTTACTTAGCGGAATGCCTGACTATAACTTTGGATTTAAACATACACAGACACTTCCATGTCTGCCTTTCCTGGTTCATGGGTTGAGGCCCCAGCAGCCAGTAAACTTTTACAGGCTTCTCTCTACTATACTTGCACAGAGAACTGTACAAGTTTTCTGAGAACAGCCAGACTTCGAAAGTAGAACATTACTGAAGAAAATGTAAATCCACAGGAAAGTGTAAGTGCGTATTTCAAGATATCAGAAGATTAACTTCCCTCTAAGACTCTTAGAGCAGGTTATTAAAAATAGAATACAAGAATAAATGTTCACTGTGTTTTGGTTGGGATTTTTTTATCAGAGATTCCTTTCTGACCTGTTTCAAAATCAGTTTTTACTATACCTCTTATATTTTCTTTTAGTATTTGGCTGTAGTTAACCTTATATGAAGCAGACTTGTGATTCCTAGGAGAGCTCTTTACTGTCATTATCCTACCTATTTGTTTATTTCAGGAATTATTAGTAGCTGAAATATGTATTTTCAAGTAGGTGGATTGAGTCACTGAGTTCTGGAATTATATTCATAAAACCTTGTCTCAGCGAGCACATGACTTCTGAACTGCTTAAAAGATGGTTCACTTAAGATTCGATCCACTCTGTTTTCCCTGACTTAAGTATATCAGTACTTATATTTGTAGACCTTTGAATGGTCAGTATGCAGTGATAAAGTTGCAGAGAAGCAGTGAAATGGCACATCTAATGTCACAAATATTCAGCTGTCATAAAAACAAAAATAAGATCTAGGAGAGACGGGTTGGATGCTGCTGCTTTAGGCTTCTGGTAAAAGTGATGTGGGTTCTTCTGGCTAAGATCTGAGTTTCTCTTGTCTGTCTTTTATCGAAGGCAAAAGCCTGATCCTTCTGTTGGAGATAAATGTGCCCTTTCCACCTTTCAGACACATGGAAAATGCTGACATATGTGACATGTGATCTCGAGATTTGCAGGATTTTGTTGTTTAAATATCTGAAATACTTTCAAGTTAAAAATGTCTACATGAAAGATCCCAGATAAAAAGTGTCTGAATTTCATTGTTTATAAATCCTGAAAATAACTTATTTAGTTACAAACCAGGAGTACTTTTAGAGCACTGTATATATTAATAATATTTCTCCTAGTAAAATAATGACTATAATTGAAGCATGAAATGTTAATTAAATGTTAAATGTTTTCTTTTTCATCATGTTCTGTGCCTTCTGACAAAATTCTGGGAAGCACCCTGGAGCAGGATGGCTTATTCTGTAACATAATTGACTAAGATCTCACAAAGACACTGTTTCCTAGCTCTGGGCTGTGCACATTAGTATTTAGATGTGTACTGGGTTTGCATGGCTGGGTTCTGATAGCAGGGGTGGCTACAGAGGTGTTGTCTGTGAGCAGCTGCTTGAGGCTTCACCTGCATCTGACAGAGCCAACCCCTGCCAGCTCCAAGACAGAGCTACTAGGGGACAAGACAGGGCCCGTCAAGGTGGTAACAACACCTCTGTGATAGCAGTTAAGAAAGCAGCCAGCAGGGCAGGGAGGAAATAGAGCACTTGAGAATGAAGTTGAGCTCTTGAAGAAGGGAGGAGTGGGCAAAAGGCATGACAAGGTTCATGTTTTATTTCTCATTATCCTACTCTGATTTGATTGGTAATAAATTAATTTCCCCAAGTTGCGTCTGCTTTACCTATGGGAGTATCTGGTGAGTGATCTCTGTCTTCCCTTATCTTGATCTAAGAGCCTTTTGCTTTATTTTCTTCCTTGTCCATCTGAGGAGGGAAGTGATAGAACATCTTTGGTGGGCACCTGGAATCCAGTCAGGGTTAAGCCACCACAGCCTGCAAGGGGGACATGGAGAACTTAACCTTGAAGGTATGACATTGAAATGTTATTTGTTAGTGTGTTTTAACAGGCCAGTCTAAATACTTGTTCAGTCTGAATAGGATGAATTGGTAGCTTCATTTAGGTAAATATTTAGGGAAATATGCTTTGCCCTCTCCCCTGCCTGCAGCTCTCTGGGGGTTTACGGCTAATTTTCCTCTTCTAGCTATGCATGTGGCTTTTAATGTGAGTGAAAATAATGAGAAGAGCTATTACAAAAAATATCCAGATAAATATATATATATAATTAAAAAGATTAAACTTTCTCTTTAAAAATAAGTGCTGTACAAATAGCAGTTTTTACTGTTCATATTGAATTCTGTGTAAGGCTCTTAACAACATCAGATGTTTGCAGACAACTAATTTTTCTGTTTTTCATGGGAGGCAAAAGAAATATTCAAAATATTGAGTTTAACGTGATACATTTTTCAGTAAGAGTACATTGACCTGTTGGCATTGCTGTGGTCTGTGCTGATGAAAGTGTGACCTTGCTTTGGAGCTGCAAGCTATTTATTCTGGGCTCAATGTGCCTTTTGAGAATGTGGCCTGCAGTTCTCTTTTGTCTGAAAGAAGCATGCCTAGCTTGAATTGTAGAGAAAATGGCTTGCTTTAAAAATGATAATGCCTGGAAATAAGCCTGAAGACTCTAGAAGAGGAAAATGTTTTTGTCTGCATCTTACTGTGCAATTTATTGTAGTTTAGACATTTAAATGCTGTTGAATCAGGATCTAAATTATTTTCCAGGATTGTAAGTAGTTTGTTTATTTTTTAAATAGGCTTTATAAATGTATTCTTAGTTAAAGAAGATGGTGATAGCATGATACAACCAGACTTCAGCTCTGGTTTTGAGATGCTTTCACCTGCCCCAGTCTCTCCTTGCATGGGGCCAGAATCTTTCAGGGCAGGTTTTTTCCCTGTATGTTGTTTGCATCTTTTTTTAGATACTGCTTTTCAGGATGCAGTCTCCAATTCTGAATTCCTTTACCAAATGTCTGACCTTTTGTTTGGCTGTGAATAGCTTTGACTTGCCAGCTAAGCTAGTTTGCTTTTATGGCCAGCCTACCCTTCTCAATATTTAGTGCCACTCTTAGTGACTCAATGATCTAAACATTTTATCAGCAGTGACTGCAGTGACTCTCCCATTTATTTCCAACCCATTGTTTTGTTTTCTCTGTTTCTTTGGAATTGGGATTTTTTTGTTGTTTTATTTTGGTTTTGTAACACTAACAGAAAATGGAGAAAGAATTGCCTGCAAAATTTGAAGCTTATGTATCTTGGAAACATAGTATCAGCCATTGAACATGGAGAACTTGTGCAGATCAATCCAGCTAGATTTGGAGTTTATGTCAAAAAAATGTCTTCTGACTGTAGTAATTTCTGTCTCTGTTCACTCTGCTTTCATTCAGCAGTGGCAGTAAGGGATGAAACCCCCATTTATGTGCAAGAGAAATACTTTAATTTATCCCCAAGCACATGATTCCTTACATTCTTCTGCTGTAGTGCAGCAAAATCACATCATAGGAGTCAAAAGATGTTCTGTGAATATTTGCCAAAGGTTGTCTGCAGATGTGGGCTCTCTTATCTTAGAGGGTCATGGACTTGATAGTTACTTGTTCTGGGGTTTGCAGTGCAAGGGGGATGAGCTCCTGTAAATAATGACAGGACTGGAGGGTTCTTAAAACATTACCTGCTTCAGTGCCCTAAGGATGTAAAGAATGTGCCCAATAAAAGTTACCCTACTGTGACCCCTTAGTTTCACTGGATTTTCTTGCTCTTTTCTGTGATGTTTCTTCCCTAATAAAACGTCTCTACACACAAGGGAATATCCTGTAAAAGCATATGCTGCAGGCATTGAAATACAGAATAGTGGTTTTATTTTTCATTCTCATCCACAAGGGAAGAGGGAAAAACATTATCTTTTTTTTCTTTTGAGAATAAAATTCTTTGTGACCCAGTGAATTACCCTTTGTAATTTTTTCCCACCTTCCTTTCTTTATTCTAGAAAAAAATCCTATAATTGCAAAGTCCTTGGTGGCTGAAATCAATACATCATCTTCATTTTATTAGGAATTATCCTGAGTCCTTAGGAAATCTGGGCCATAATTAAAGTCAGTACAGAGTTCTAATAGGTGTGAGACAGCTCTCATCTTCCTTGTCTCAGGGTAGTGAGTTTTAATGACTGAATTGTGAGCTCTTCTCAGAGAGGCTGAGTGTCCAGGCAGAGGTATATCATTGCAGGAAGTGGCTTACAGAGCTACAGAATGCTTGTGCACAGCCAACTGCAATTATTTAGATGGTTCATGTTACTTTGAAATTTGATACTATTTTGACATGTTTCTTCAGATATTTGTGTGAGGAGAAAATAAATGGAGCAAGGCTGTTATTTCCTTGCACTTTGAAGCTTGTCAATCTCTCTTCATTTAAAAGATTGCCTATTAATTGCAATTTTGTCTGTGTTTGTATCTGCAAATCTTTATTAACATTCTAGTTTATGGATTTCAGAAACTTGACTTCAAATCTGACTGTTTTTGCCTGGATGTCAAAAATCCTTTTAGCCTTGTACTTGATATTGATGTGAGAATGGGATAAGGCTTTCTTTATGGTGCGGGATTTTTTCTTCTTTCTATGGTTGCTATAGAAGTATCTGTTTAGAGGGATGTGATAAAAATAATCCTTACTGAAGTTACTTAATGGGAAGACAGTGGGTGAGTAGGTCAAGGTGACAACATAAAAATGTACACTTCAAAAACTGCCTGTAAAGAAAAAATCCTTTGTGTTCTGAGATTACAACTGTGTGTTATCCCTAAGTGTTTTTTTTTTCTTAATTTCAAAATATTGGAGAATTCTTTGTTGTGGTGGGCAACCAGAGATAGCAGTGTTAACTTTTAAAAAGGTCAAGAGTTGCTTCACTGTGACTAAGGAATTTATTTACAGTTCTGAGTTTTTAAAGTCAACTGATAGCCCCTGTTCCACATGCCACCTTTGTCTTTAAATGGGAAAGACATGGATTTGACAGATGGACCACTCAGAGGTTGAGGAACTCTTTCAGTGCAGGTACCTCAGTGTATGAGCTTCAGGTTGAGCTCTGTGGGCAGGAGCCCAAGGCAAGAGGCCATGAAGTGCTGGGGTCCTGTGTGGCAGCCAGGTGAGCAGACCCTGGGGAGGCACAGCAGGAGCCCACGACCCCCAGACTTTCCCTTGCTTAGACTGTGATTCCATTGTTCAGAATCCTTTTGTGGAGGCACAAGCTTGAGCTGTTTTGTTATTTTATTGTTTTAGTATTATTACACTATGATTAATTTATTTTAAGGACCTGGATGTCTGAGTTTCTCCTGTTGGAAATCTGGGGCCAAGCTGGTGAGGAAATGTGGTCTGGTTGTGTGAGTGGGGTGTGTAGCTGTGAAGGGCTTTGGTCACAGCTCAGGTGGTGTGAGTGTGACAGTGGCTTCTGGATGGTGGGACCGGGAAGTTTCCTTAACACAGAGTTGTGGTCAACAGCTGGATGGCTAGGTGGAGACCAGTGATGAATGGTGTTCTCTGGGGTTATATTGGGAAGAGCATGGTCTCTGTTGGCATGGACAGTGGGATTGAGTGCACTTTCAGTCAGTTCATCAATGACACCGAGCTGTGTGGTGTGCTCAGTGTGCTGGAGGGAAGGGATGCCATCCACAGGGACCTGGACAGGCTGGGGAGGTGCACCTGTGTGGGCCTCATGAAGTTCAACAAGGCCAAGTGCAAGGTCCTGCACCTGGGTCAGGGCAATCCCAAGCAGAGGCTGGGCTGAGAAGGGGTGAGGAGCCACCCTGAGGAGAAGGACTTGGGGGTGCTGGTGGAGGAGAAGCTCAGCATGACCCAGCCATGAGCACTCACAGCCCAGAGAGACAAACGTGTCCTGGGCTGCATCCAGAGCAGTGTGGGCAGCAGGGCAGGGAGGGGGTGCTGCCCCTCTGCTCTGCTCAGACCCCACCTGCAGGGCTGCATCCAGCTCTGGGGTCCACAACACCTAGAGCAGGAAAGAGAGAAAATTCTGCCTTTCAATTTTGTCATTCTATCATGTTAACAACTGGAAACAGTTGTCATAGGTCAGGGTCCCATTGCTCAATAACTGTCCTAATGCAAAGCAGAAATGTGTAGAAGAGGAAGAAAGGCATATACAACATATACATAAAATCTTGTTTACAGGCTGAGTCTAAAAATGGGTCACCACTGTTGCCTTAAATGACAGGGGTATATTTTCATGCTTTCAGAACAGTCACTGGATTTGTTTAGTTCAAACCTGTCAGAGATGTATGCTTTGCCATTTTAGTCATGAGCCAATAGGATGGAGAACCAGTCCCCAAAAACGACCCTCTTCATGCCACACCGAGCTTCTGTTGTAATGGACCTGTGGCCATGGCACTTTAACTGTACGGTAGGAACAAGTGACATAAAGGGATATTACCTGTGTGATAGTGTCTTGCCATGGAGTAAATTCAAGTGCAGATGGTGAAACTAGAGAATCAGTTTGTTAAACAGTAATTAAGGTTTCTGTGCTGTCCTAGAGGCCAAATTGTAGATGATATTTTCCTTTGTGTCAGAGATTCCTGTGTGTTTTCATGAAGGGATCAGTGATTGCTTTTAGTGGTGTTAAGAAACTTAATCTCCGATGGTGGAAAGATTTTTGTCAGTTTTCTAAAAGACAAATGTACTGACATGGTAGAATGGCTTCATCTGAGCATCCTGCTCATAAGATTAATGACAAATCCAAAAAGAAGTCTTGTGATATGGGCAGAATTGATCTCCTCTTCAGAGGAAAACTGTTATATGAACACAAGATCAAGTACAGGGCATGGTAAGGCAGTTATGTTGGCTGAAACAGTAATTTAGTACCATGGAAATCTTAGAGCAGCCTCTGCTCTTCCCACTTTAAAGGCCTGCAGATACTGTAGTGTGACTGTGACAACAAGAGTTAGTGATGATGCATAATTTGGTAATAAGAAAATGTGATTGAGATAAAAATCTGGATTTGGTTGGATTTTTAAAAAATAATGGCCTGGAAAGAACTAGAAAATAATACTATGCTAATTAGCAAAGCTAATGGCAGAGGATGCGGAATATACGAGGTCACTGAAAGCAAACTTACATTTCCAGGCATCAGTAAGGAAGAGAGAACACAAATTGAGGTACAGAACAGTCAGAAAAGGGAAGGTTGGCAGGAGGGCTAAGGATGAGTGAACAGAGCAGAAGAAATTTTTTTTTTTTTTGGTGAAATTGAGTGCATTTTTGAGACTTATTAGACAGCCACACATTTCTTGTGCCTCCTAAATTTTGTTGTTGTTTGGTTGGTTTTTAAAAAAACTTTTTACTTTTTTTTTGTTTGGATTTTTGGTGTCTGGTGGTGCTGTTACTTTCACAAAGCTGTTGCATTTGGTTCCACATCAGAAATTCAAGATGAGATTTAACAGATGAACTCAAAATATTTGGTTCACAACTCTACCTCCTGAAGCATATTATGAGATTGTTGGTCTCTGTAATTCTGTGATAAATATAATTCTATGGATATATATATAATAGATATAGATATTGTGGTTTTTAACAGTTGATGGAAAGATATAACCTGTTTCTTTTTACATAGCTCTGTTCTTGTGTAATTATTTTCTAGAACATGAAGGAAAATACAGAATACAAAGTAGTTATGATCTTTTTTTTTAAATGAGCTGCATCTAATTGCATATAACTGTGTTCAGATGTGGAAACTTAAAAGTTTATCTCTAATTTACTGCATATTTCCCAGTGGCAGAGAATTGTACCAGCGCTGTACAAATTGTGTTGCTATAATTAACACTGGAGTGTACCAGCATGTTTAAACATGCTGGAAGGACCACTTTACAGAACATACCCCAATTAGTGCTCTTCCTTAAAAGTGAATGTTAAGTGTACCAAGACAATAAATCAGCAAGTGATCCTCAGAGCAGTAATGACACTTGTAGTTTTCAGCTGTATGGAAAATGAACCAGCAGCCTGCAGGTAAATATCTCTGGGTAGGCCCCCCACCAATCACCTGGGCTAAACAGGTTGCCAATACCCACTTGGCACAAATGTGTTTGTCAAGCAAAGGATCTATTTGCTTTTTTCCTTATTCATGTAGCTCCCATTAATGTCAAAGGGAACTATGTGTTTGTGAAAGGAAAATGGTTCCCCTGAGGGTGTCAAGTATTTTAAGGTAATGTTCTTCTGTTACATTTTATGCACTGCTTATTTTTATGAGTTGTTGTAATTGTTTAGGGTGTATGATTGCTTTAGGGCTTGTTGTCAGGTGTGGAATCATTGCATAAAAAGGTCTCATGAATGAAATACTGAGAATTCAGAAAAAAAACCCTTATTTTTTTTAATGTCAGCAAAGCAAATGTGAAATATTTGGAATACAAACTCACATAAGGAAGAGCAGAAACTGATAACTGCATGATAACTGTGAAAATGCATGGTCCTAACTGACCAATTAGTGCCTGGAGTTATTGACATTTCAGTTATTCATTCAGTTATTCTGTATCAAAACCAACTGGTCTGCTGGGAGGAAAGCTTGTAAGGGTGGAATTGATTAAATACACTGAACCTGAGAGACCAGATTAGTGGTCATATTTCTAATTTGTAAATTAAACATGTTTACAATTTAAACTGCTTCTTTATTCTCATTTTTGAGGAAGCCTTTTGACATGATTTTGGAAGTGCTGCATTATCTGAGCTTACAGAATTGTTCCAAAGTAATTGTGAAACATTTTTTTAAATGATCAGTCAGTAAAAACTTGATATTTCTTGAAAATAATCAAAATCACCATGGCTTGATACAAGCTATTTGTGTTCCTACTGCTACTACTATTTGAAAACTGATCATTTCCTTCTTTACAGAGGCACAGTAAACAGTGAAAAGACAACGAGTGAGAGTTTTTCTGAATGTTAGTTAAGAATGGATAAAGACAACAACTATTGTAAAGAAAGCTTTCTATAAACCCAGAATAAATTTTTTGGCATTATGTGAAGCTCTTGATTTAGAGATTTTTTTTTTGTATGGATGGAAAAGTGTTTTAAGCTCCCAGGGTGAGGTACCCTCTTTTTCCTGGAATGTTAGTGCTTTTCTACATTTTTGTTCACCATCGACATGACAAGTTTTTACCAGGACTGAAATCCTCTTCCAGCACTTTGTTCCATAGAACACAAAGATTTCTCTTAAGGTGAGGATTATTCGCCTTTACTCTTTTGTTTCTAGTTTATGGCAGTTTGGTGCAAGCCAGCTCCTTTGGAGTTTAGTCTGCTATGTTGAGTGGTTCTGATGGGTAAGTAATGAAAGTAATTCTTTTAACTAATGTACAATTTTCTACCCAATCTTTGACCACAAGAGTAAACCATATCTGTTTTGGGCTCAAGTGCGGAATGATGAATTAAATTTGTATACAGGTTCAGTCTGGGGGTCAGATTTGTGGTTCATGATTGATGTGGGTTGTCACCAGAATATGGGGGCAACCTCTTTGTTACAAGCTGACTTGTATACCCAGTTGTTGACTCTTTTCTGATGTGTAACCTGGGATCTAGCCCCAAATAAAATTCAACTTTCTGACACATTCCTAAGTTGCTTTCTCAAAAATTTCTTCTGCATTGGGAATGCATAAACCCTACTTTGTAGATGATTTTTGTCTATTTCTGATATACTTTTGGAAAAAAGCCAGTACTGGTTACTTCAATAATGTTGTTTTTATTAACAAAACCTGTTCTTTTTTCCCCTGGAAAATGCAGTATTTCCCTTTGTCTTTTAAGTGGATCTCTGATACTGTAGCTAGGTTACCAAACTGTCACAATAGGCAAGACATCTGACTGGCCAAGTCTGTGTATCTGACAAAACAATACTGCAGATGCAGGAATAAAATATTTGTTTTCAACAACAAATTTCTGTGGCTTACCTCATGTCCTTGAACTTCTTGCAAACAAAAGATATTTTTCTTCTCATTGCAGAGCTGCACGAGAACTGCATTAATCTAGTTACCTATAACTTTCTGCTACAGAAATTGATTCTATCCAAAGCCAATTTTCTTTATGTTCTCTTTCTTACCAAACTGCTTTCGTACTTCTACCTCAGAACAGGAAATGCCTGGATTGCAGGTGATCTTATGAATTAATTTCAAACCAGTTTATTACTTCAGTGACCACTTGGGTTCTTCACAATGGTATTTTCAAATGTTTGATTCAAAACAGAATTCTGCAAAAATCAAGTCATGTTTAAGCCCAACTTTGGAGAGCAGGCATAGGAAATTAAAAAGGGGTATTTGAGAGTAATTTTCTCTGTATAAACTTCAGACAAGTTTCCAGGTTGGGATAAAAGCTTTTTAAACATTTTAAACTCATTGGCTTGTTTTCCAGTCTGAGTATTCCATATTCAGGTATAATATTTTCTTGTACTGCCATTGAGCTGGCCTTAGTGCATGAGAGCTGCTCTTTCTAATGATGACTAATTGCTGAATTAATGCAATCTGTTGATGCTTACATTTACCAGCACAGCTGTTACCTACAGGAGAGAGGAGGGTCACTGTGCTGTGAGGCTGCTCTGGCAGTGTCAGGACAGCCTGGAGCTCCAGGAAAGCAGCATCTCCTTGAAGGGTGAGCATGGGTTGTGCTGCGCAGGCACAGGCTGGAAGGATCCAGGTCACCCTGGCAAAGGACATCATCCATGTTCAGCCTTGCTTTGCAAAGTCTCCCAAAGCTGAGGACTGGGCACAAGTGAAAACACAGCAGGAGTTGGGCTAAGATGGCAAAAAGATTCCCAAACTGTGTTTCAGTGTGTCAGCTTGCCTTGTGGTACTTACTTTGAGTTTGTCACTTTTAAATCCAAGACTGGAAAGTTTTGGCCTACAACTTCCTTGTGGCCACAGAAATTTTTTACTAAGCTGTAAGAGAATGAGTTATCTTGATTTGAAGTAATTTTGATACTTGTGTTCAATAGTACTTAAGAAATAGGTTTCTGTCTTTTTTTAATATGTTTGGTTTGGCACTTACAGAAAATAACTGATCTTCTTAATATGTTCTCTGGGACATTTTTCACTTGTATTTGTTTACCTGAAGAATCAAGGTGACCTATTCTAGGAGTTTGGAAATGTGATTTGATCTTGAAATGCAAGAGGAGCTTTAATTGTTTTAATGTCTTTAGTATGGTGTGCAGTTACAGTGGTTAACACATTCTAAATAATAGCGTAAAAATGGTTACAAGATCTTTCTCCTCTGGGTTGGCAAACTAAGATTTTCCAGTTAGTTTTCAGCTCCAGCTATCAGCTGATCAGGGGAAGAAATATCTGAATGATTTCTTTTCAGCTCTGTGATTTTGTATTCAAGTGCATGTTAAAGAAAGATGGTTATGATGGAACAGGGAATAACTTTAAGTAAAATTATGCATAACCAAGCAAGTATATACACAGAAACGCAAACACAGCCTGACTCTGAGTAATGAAGTTCGTAATCAGTGTTTTTGTGCTTGGGAGATTGCAGTTGGTCCCAAGAAGGCCCCATGTAATCCTGGAGTTTAAAAAAGCTGAATCTCCTGGCTCTAGTTTAGTTCTCTCTTCATGAACTCTGCTCTCTCTCCATCATCTCATTCCTCAAGTCTTCTACTAAATAGATCAGGTCATGTTGCACTTTTTATCTCTCCTTGCTTTTATTAAACATGTCCCAGATTGAGATGTGTGTTTTTTTTTAGTTTTGTCGGTTGGGTGATTTTTGTTAATTTTATTTTTTTCTGTGAGGAAGGAGGCAAAAAGACCTGATGAAATATATACCTCTCAAACTCTCTTAAGAGACAGAGTGATGTATTGGCATCTGGTACGTTTGCCAGTGACAAAAGTTTTATGATTGTGATTTCACTAAAGTCAAAGGGACCAGAATGCAAGTCAGCAGTGTTACAACACTGTAAAACTACTGGTGGGTCAAGATAATCAAAACCTAGTGTCTGTCTGTCTCAGTGGATTTATTCCTACTTTCTGTGTTGTCAGGAGAAGGGAGGATGTGACTGATGCGAATTAGTGTCTTTACAGAAAATGGAAAAAAGGGAAGGAAGAGGGGGAAGGCAAATTATGTCTGGTTGTAAGTATTTGTAAACCCCTTCTCTTGTTTGTGAATTTAATATACAACAGCTTGAAACCCTGAGGACCTGCAGCTGTTCTGCAAGGCAATTGTAGGTAGCGATCTCTGGAGACCGCTGTATTTTAAGGCAGACTAAGTCCTTGCAAAACCAAACCCTTAAAGTAATAATTTATGCATACATTTCTTGTATGCAAACCCTCCACCAATCTTGTGAAAAGCTTTTCAGACCAACTGCAAAATTTGGGTGCCTTCATTGACAACTTGTGTAGCACTTTAAAGTCTAATCTTTATTTTTTATTTCAGTCTTGGAAGACTGTGCAGACAAAATTCCAAGTTTGTAAGTTTGCTTCTGTTGCCTCTGTGCTCAGACCTCACTAAGACTAGACTGGCAAAGCTGTCTGGTGAGAAAATTGCTGTTTAATGAATTAAATTGTCTTGGCCAAAGTTTTGGCTCCAGAGCAAGTGCAGTGAGGTTGGGTGGTAGGAGGAGGAGGAGACCCCCCCAGACTACAGGGATCCCATCCTGCTGTATCCTCACTCTCCTGAGGCCTGAGTCTCGACTGTTTTTAGCAACACAAAGTGATGACTTTCAAATTATCTACTGAAATACCACAAACTTGAGCTGCTTTGGGGCAAGGGAAATAGTCTTAAATCCATCCGATTTACCCTACATAGCGATTTATTTAGTGTTGTGCAAACAAAATGTAGTCATTTCAAATGCTTCCAGTGGGAGTTGACTAGAGGCTCTTACAGAGTACAGATTACTGTAATAATGGTACTAGAACTTGATTATCCTTTAAAAAAATGCACTGCAGGACTCTTCATGTCTTGCTATGGAATATGGTAAAAACTGAACTCTACCTGTCCAATGAGCAAAGAACATATTGCAGAGTATTTTACACTTGCCCTATTTGTATTTCCTCACTTTCTACCATATTTTGGATTTTTTTCTGAGAGTCTAACAATTATTAGTGCTAATTAAAACCTTGTAATGCTGGTTTTATGTAAATGAAATTGTCATTTCAAGTGGTGAATTTGACACACAACATATGTCGCTCTGTGTTTGACTGTTACCCCTTCTGGAGGAAAGCACATAAAATGGGTGTTATCTTTTGTTTCAAGGCTGATGGTTTTTAGGGACCTTCTGAATGTACTGTTTTTCTTATGCTGAACATAATTCACTGAATCCTGAGGAAGCCTGCATGGCATTGTCTCCACCTAGAGAGAAGTTATTAAAATTCTACTCCAAACTGTGTTTCCATATGACCTGTGTGACTTCAAAGGGAGCTGCCTAAGTGCTGTTTCACTGTTACACAACTGTTTGGAACTTGCTTTTGCAACTTTTATGTAGAAAAAAAATATTTCTCTTTGAATTTCTGAATCACCAGAAATTCTGGCTGCCATCAGCATAGCTGTAAGTGGGTTTCTCTCTAATGTAGGCATCTTTGTATAGGAGGAAAATGCCATTGTTTTTAGACTGCATTTAAAATGCACCTTTTATGAAAAGAAGTGGAAGAGAGGAAATCCCCAAAGGAATCTGTTACACTGTTCTGATGCCTCTCTACTTAAAAGCTACAGTATATTTACACTCTCCTAACCAAGTGGTCTCTGCCCACATGCACGCTAAATTCCCTGCCAGATTTGCAACAAAAGAAAGGTAAAATATGGTTCAATGCTTGAAACTGCATTCAGTTTGAGATAGCAATACTTTCTCTGGCCTGGGAGGTCTGTAAGCTCCAGACTGCTATTATGTGAGATGGACAAACCTGACGAGGTGATACTTTCTCATCATGATTGTGTGTCTGAAATATTTATTGCCATTTGTACAGAACTTTTGTCTGTCAAATAGGCAGGATGGTATTGAGGTTGTGGAGAATGCTGTTGTCTGAAACACTTCAAAGAGCTGGAGCTGTGTATTTCATTGCTAAAATGGTGTGTGTGTGCATGAATCAATAGTTCAGATCATGTCAGGCAGGTCTAATTCAGGTCTGCCATTCTTGACAATGTCACTTTAACAATAACTTGGGCTCTGTCTTTCTGTGAGATACTTGAAAATACAAACTCAGTGGAAATTGTAGCCAGTTTTTATTCAGTATCTGAAAAGAGTCACAGCTTTGGAAGCATAGTTTACTCTGCCTTTGGTGGTTGCTGTCATTTATTTCTGTGGTCTGAGAAAAGAAAAATGAAACAAAATTTCAAATACAGTTTCTGTTGCCAACGAATCGTTTCTTTCAACGTGTTTGTAGACCTATGCACTACACATTTTTGAGAGCTGGCTGCACTGAACATGCCAGCTGAGAGATGATGAGAGCATTTAGGATCACAACAATGGGTTTTGTTGTCCCTGATGTTTGTGTCCATGGGGGCTCTGATGACCTGAATGTAAAAAAAATAATTTAGAAACACATTTTCAAAAGCTGACTTTCATATGCTTCTAGACTGTTTGGATTATTTAAGGACACTGCCTAAGTGGGTTTTTGACTCTCCAGACTTTTTATCTAAAGTTCTGAAAGACATTTTTAGTAAACTGTGTCATAAACAATGCCTTTATTATTTTTTCTTGACTCTCATTTTATAGCACAATGATAACAGATAATTTCTCATTGTTTCTCTATTATATCCTAAAGATAGCAAACAGTTGCTGCATTTATTATTAAGAGATCTCTGCATACATGTTATTTGGCAAACATTTATGAACTGTAAGGATGCCAGATATTTCAGTGAAATCTGTTACAAAAACTAATCTTGTGTGTTCTTAGACTGAAGGGATAGGGGGAGTGAGAGCTCCCAACACTTCAGTGGCAGAACAACCCTAGCTGAGTGGTAGATGCTCAGCTTTCTCGAAGTATTAATGGAGTATAGGTAATCAAATTTGTTACTGTGCCATGCCTGCTCTACTGTCATAGAGCATATGGCATCCAAGGATGTGACACGCTTGGCAAATACTTATTTATGCATTTCTCTTTGCCAGTAAAATATGTGCTCTCCTGTTTGGTTGTTAAATACCCAAGACCAGTGTCTGGTTGATGTTCAGCAAATATCTTACTTCACCAGTGTAAGCATGTTAAAGTATATAGCCTGAGCAATACATGTTCTCATATCCTCTAAGAGGAAAATAACTTGATACTTTTGAATAGATATTACTTATTCAGACATAAGCCACTAACTCAAAATGTTTGGTGGCTCTGGGTTGTTGCAGAAATAAAAGGAAAGTGGTGCAATTGTTCTTTACTTAGGAAGAAAACAATTTTGGGCATGTTCTTTGTCTGAACATAGTGGAAGAGCAACAACAGTAGGTCTGTCTTTCCTTAAATATCTCTAAATTTTACCTTTTCAGTAAGGTTTTGTCAGCAGTTATTCTAAACAGACATTCATTTGCTATATCTCAAACTTTAGTTAGGTAACTTATATGTAGAAATGAATTGTTAGACATAAGCATCTAAAATAAATATTTATGAAAGGCCTTTACATTAGGCCTTAATACCTGTTTGGTCCCAATTTTTAAGGCATTTTCACAGTTAAAATTAGATATACAATGCAGCAGCAAATGAAAGTTTATTCTTGCCTAATTTAAACTTTTTTAAAATTGATATAAAAGACTTTATAAAGAGCAGAGCAGAAAGTTGCTCTAATGTGTGGGAGCTCTAGGAAAAATGCTTATAACCTAGTTTTGTTCCTGCTCTCAGTGAAGGAGACAAAATTTTGTGAGCACAGGAGTGTCCACGTGTTTTGTCTCTCAATATCAGAGCTAGTGGCTGCTGCAGTCCAGAACCTGTGTATGTGTACAGTGAATCAGTGCAATAGCTCAGGAAAATTCTATTATTAACACTGTTTTAGGAATAGACTGGAAAATGTTCTATTCATGCATTCTCACAGTGTGTTTTTGAGTATCCCTAAAAGCATTCCATCTGCTTATGCAAGTACACGAGCTTATGTGTTCTATCAGTTGCCTGCAATCATTGGACCAATATTATTAGAGCTTTTTTTTTTTAATTTTTGTTAATAATAAAATAAACAATTAGGACCTCCTGAAAAAAAGAATAGTTGTTTCAGTTGGAATTATAGTGTGATTTTTAGGAATTCTAGCAGAATATATTGTTGTCTATAAAAAATGGCCATTAATAAGGGTTATGCATGGTTATTGATAAACTGTCTGCATAAGGAGATGGAGAGTAACTTCTCTCTTATGGTTTTAATGGTCTCTGAAGTTACTATGCTTGTAAATGCCTCTGTTAGAATATGGATCTACCCATTTAATATGGTTACACAAGAGCACAGACTAATTTCTTCAGTTATTAAATTATAAATGAAATTAGGTTGTCATGTTTCCTACTTGTGTGAAGACAAGGCTTCTCCTCGAAAGTGTGTGGTTTTTTTAAAATACAGGTTTTATCTTCCTAATTCTTTTATTTTGAGTTCTTTGGCTGCATTTTTCCTTAGTAGTTTTTAATAGACTAAAGCAAAGTTGGTTTGCTGCTTTACAGTGTCTGATAATAGTTCAGTTCTGGTGGAGAGGCAGCTGAAAACAGCTGGGTGATCCCCAAATAAACGACTACATAAAGCAGCTGATGGGTCAAATATTTTTTGAGTTTTCACACCACGTGGGTCTAGGTTTCCTTTTCCTTCTTTGTATGCAGTACTGCAGACTGCTTTGCATGAATCTAAAAATCCAGTCCAAAGTTTATACAACAAAGTTCAACAGAAAAAGTGAGAGTAATTATTCAACCACTGTCTGACTTTTCTGTTCAGAATTGCATTTTCTGTCTTACATGCCAGCTCTATGTTAAAGAAGTCAGATGGAAGTCAGGTCCACCAAGAAAAAAGGTATTATCAAACAGCCATTCTGTATAACATTCTACAATATTTATTCTTAGCTTTGTAAAACAAAAAGAAAGCTTGGCAGAAAAGTAATGTTTTCCAAGAGTCTGGCACCTAATATTTGGCTACATCATTAATTACCTAACAAAATATTAATTACAGGTGCAGTTTAGCCTCAGATTACTAGTATAAGTTGAATTGTTGAAGGAGAAAGTTTCCACGTGAATCTGACTTTAATAATTATATTTAATTGAATTTCCTTTTTCAAATTTGATTTTTTTAATTCTGTTTTGAAAACTTCTGCCATGTCAGAGAGCTCTGTGCTCTTTTCACCACTAAGTCTCCACAAGAATTTGTAGAAAATCTCTTTATTAGGCTGGAGATGGCAAGAAACAGTTTTAACCTATTTAATAATTTAGTTGATGCTTTCTTCTTCACAGCATTGGAAAAACGATGATACTTTAAAAGCAAGTTTAGAGTTCCAGGGGAAGGAACCTTGACCTTTGCCCCAGAATGAAATGTTCTTCTCCCTGAAGTCAGACTACAAATTGGTGAATACAAATGCAAATTTCTCGGTCCTTGGTTGTAGGGCTTAAGATGAGTAGTTGGACTAAATTAGTTCTTGTGTGTACCCCTTTTTG
Organism: Lanius collurio; assembly: GCA_020086605.1. Lineage (NCBI taxonomy): Eukaryota > Metazoa > Chordata > Aves > Passeriformes > Laniidae > Lanius > Lanius collurio. Next base: position 11,143,181 of record JACBWW010000019.1, read on the forward strand.
GGTGAGCTGTAGTGAACTAGAGCCCTCTTTACTGAGGAACTGAAAAAATACCTTTTAAAAGTCCAGAGGTAGAATTGCTATCAGGACTTGTATTCCTAGTAAAATATATCTAATGCTGCCTAGTTCACTGATAACTATCATACCTCTCTTTTACTATTAGAAGTTTGCTTTCTGTGACTACATAGAGTTGTATTCATTAATTGTAAGTAAGGTGGTTGAAATGTCACACTTTCTAAATTGAATTTGCACTTGAACCAGTCCCCCAGAATGATTTCTAGGTGTTTTTAAATGGCTGTGATCTGGGTTCATTAAAAAGACTGTATTTTCTGTGTCTAAAAAACATTTGGGTAATTAGTTTTTGTAGAAACTTGCCTCTGCCAGTGAGATGCATATCACAGTCTTACAGATACATAATCAATAAACCAGGAATTCTGAGCTGTGGTTCAAATTTCCTTCCAAGCTTTCCAGCAATATTTATTTAGTCATTAGCCATGCCCATACACTTATTGATCTTCAGTCTACAGCCAATTTTTTTTGGTGTAATTTTTTTTTTCGGTACAACTTGGTACCTGTTTCAAACAGGTAATTCTTTTACCCTCTTTTATAAGAATGAGGGGACTTGGTGGAGTTCCCCTAAACAACTTTTTCCTTTTTATGACACTGGTTTTTCATCATGGTCAGTAAAGGTTCTGAGGTTCTGCCTGGTTATTGCACAGCTTTACTGTTAGTGAGCCATGGACAGGACACCAGTCTTGGGGCTGCTGTGAAGAAAAGAGGAATGCAGGAATTATCTTGCATCCTACTTTTCTCCTTTATACTTATGATCTCAGTTGCAGGGCTAGGTAGCAGAGTGTTTTTATGGCCTGAAGGAGATGAGGCAGCTAGAAAGTGTCTTGAAATCTGAGGAGAAGCACATGATGATGTTTCTCTTAAGCTGTGGGCCAGATCCATTGAATCTGTCAGGGGTGTTGGGAATTTATAATTGCTGAATACCATGCACTGCTCTGTGCTCCTGCAGTGATGTGTTAGAGAAGGGACAGTGAATGAATTCTAGTAGGAACCTAGAGAAAGGGATGTCTCTGGCAGGATAATTTGTTTCCTTAACAACCACTTCATGATTTCAAAGCATAAATATTTAGAGTAAATTGCTGATGTTTCTCAGAACATCTGTTTTTAAGTAAAAGCAGGGCCTTTTCACTGCTTTTGATGCACCATGGCTTTCTCTGGGTTGCTGTCCAAGCCACTGGGAGCTCCACTGACAGTCCAAGCAATGAATTAAGTTTGCAGGCAACATGCAAATTACAGCAACTGAAAAATGTAGCATCATTTGGAAGATTACATAAAGGCTTGTTATTCCTAGGATCTGCAAGAGCAAAGCAATGACCTCCTTTGGCCATCTCTTGCTTTCAGCTGGGATGGCTTAACCAAACCTGCTCAGGGCACAGAACACCAGTCCTGCTGGAGGCTGGCACTGAGTGACCATCTGCTCTTGCTCAAGCCCCTTCTCTTGGCTCCTGCAGTTTCTGCCACAGATGAGCTCATTAAAAAAGAAACATTCTTTGTGGGATGGGAGGGATGTCATTGTATTTAGACAAAACTAAGTCTCTGAAATCAACCCCTGTTCTCACTAGACCTTTCAATAAATGTACTTAATGAGAGTATCTTAATCCAGATAAAAATTTCTGCTGGTTTGTTGCCAGTGTTTTCCTTCTGAAGCAACTGAACGTTTTGCACAGGGCTCATTTCCCTGCTGGCTGCCCCTAGATATTAGAGCAGTGGTGGCCCTGCTCAGGAATGGGTCCCGTGGGTGTTAATGTGAAATGAAGTGACAAAGGGATGGTTGCTCGCTCACAAAAAAAAGCTGCAATATTGGGTATGGCCATGGACAGTGGGTTTTTAAGGTAGTGTTTTGGTGTATCTGAAAAGCTGAATAACTTTTTCTAGATTGAAGATAGGAGCTTATTTGTACTTTACAGTCCTCCTATACATGTGCAGGGGGCTGCAATATGCCTTCTTACTATTTCAGTTTGACTTTTAAGAACAAAGTTAAAATTTTTGCATTAAACTTTGAGGTTTTTGCCACTTAGATATGCCAGATCTACTTGCACTGGCAAGGGTGAATAGAGACCTTACTCCACCTCTTGTTAGGTAATGTATTATATTTTGTGAGGGAATGAATATTGGCCTCAGTGATTTCTCCAAGTCAAATAATGTGGGGTCCTCTGTGCTTGCAGAATTACTTTCATTGTCTCATAAATAGCAGCTGTTTGTACTGGATGTGAATTGCCACAAAAATGGTTCAGATGGTAATTCTGATTTCTTTACACAACTTTTTAAAAAAGTAAGAAATTATGATTTCACTCTTCTGTGCTGAAAAATTGGATAATTTTTAACATTATTGGAATACAATGCAGATTTTGATGGTAAAAATAGTTCTCAAAATTAAAAAATTATGCACATGGGGATGCATTAAATACACTGATAGAGGATAAGAGCCTGTGAATAGAAAGAATTTATAAAATTTTGTGATGTTCTCTCATATGCTCTCATCACAGGACAGATATTTGAGAAATCTCATCTTTCTTGAATGAAGCTGATTGTGAAGAGCAATGTTATCTCTCCTTGTAGTATTTCTGTTATTCCTCTGCCTCCAGGATGCATCATCTCAGGGCTCTTTCCAGGTACCTGTCCTCCTTTGAGCCCGGGCAGGTTGCTAGGGAACTCATTAAAACTGTGGTAGGAAAAGGTCTGGAGATAATCAGACTGCTCTGACTTGTACTGCCTTTCCCCTTTTTTGCAGTCTTTATAGTTTCAGCTTTATACAAACGTGTGTGATGTAGTTGAATACACCATATGCTAAACAATAGGTGGCTTTCAGCTCCACAGGCTGTGCCTATAAATCAGGAGAGGGGCTGCAATGTTCATCCTACCTGTGTTGGCATCAGCTGCTCTTTGTTCCACAACTGAGGCAGAACGTGCCATTTTAAATATGAGCAGAACAGACTGTGAGCACAGCAGAACTCGCTGGGAGGGGTGGGTGCAGGAGGGTTATTTTGTGCTTTGAGCCTTAATACTTGCAAATGGGGGTGGTTGGGAAGCTGCAGTATTTTTCTGAAATGCTGATGTGAAATACAGTTTTCTGTAATCTCTTCATACTGTCTTCAACCTGCTGTGAGAGGGAGGGGTAGGCTTAATTATTTCAGAGTGCAATTGCCTTCCTAAATGCATCCAAGTCTGGTTCCTGTCTGGAAGGCAGATCATGGCAGAGGATTTTCTGGTGCCAATCCTGGATTTTTTCCATGTTCATAGATTTAGCTGAATTTTGCATTTGACTTTGCAGATATGCAGCCTTTGGAGTGACTGAGTTCTGAGTCCAGAATGACTAATCTAATACTAATGGTCGTGCGGCCAAAGATCCTTCACAAATCTGTGATTGTGCATTGAAAAAGGAGTTAATTTTGGCATCTGCTTTTATTTTTTTATATTTTTTAAAATAAGAAGACTTGTAAAAAAGTCCACTTGTGACTTTTGTGTTAAGGAAACAGAGTTGATTTCAGTCTTCAATATTCTCATTACTAGAAGATGGACTTCCATTTAATATCTGTCCTTATGCATGCATTTTAACATTCTTAATCTTTTCTGGAGGCTTTGTCAATGTTTTTAAGACCTCTGAGCGTAATAATCATATTCAGCAGTGATCTGGTTACTGTCTTGTCAAGCCAAAAATGGTCCTCAGTTTATCTTTTTCTCGATTGCCATACTATCATTTCCTGCTTTATACACTGTCACCTCTACCTAAAACACACCATTTGTTTTCCAATCCATGTTGAAAGTGCACATCTGAGAGTTCATTAAAATTTGATCAGTTTCTCATTTGTCTATCAATTCTCCATAGTGATCAAATAAACAAGATGTCATTATGAGGAATACAAGATGAGCAGAGTTAGACTCTACAATGTAGGCTCTAAATGTACTGAGAGCAGATGAAACCCTAATTATGATTTTGTAGTCAAACATGATAAAATTTTGATAGTAGTATAAAAGAGAGTTTATAAGAATATAAAAATTTCTGATCTGAAGAGAGGGAACAACATGGGATGTAATGATATTCTTAGCATCTGGCAGTTACAAAATTCATTCAAACCAGGTGAATTACTTATTCTTGAGGCTGAATTGTGGCTGATAAAGTTCTTTCCTATTAGCAGATACAGATAACAAATATCCAAAGGAGTTAGAGAATTGCCAAGGAATGCTCTGAAACTCAATGTTTTTTAGTTTGGTGGGTTTTTGTGTTTATTTCTTTTCCCCAGAGCTCTCAGGCAGTAAAGCTTTGGCATTCTGGAAGAAGACTGATGTTCCTGTAGTATTTTGTAAGGGTTAATAGGATTATCTACCTGAGTATTAGAATTAGCCAGTATGAGAGTGGAAATAATGAATGTCTAATGTGATCCTTGATGAATGCAGTTAAGAGGGATATAGATCTGAGACAATTAGCATGAGTTTCTGATGACAATGGTGTCATGCTAAAGTTATAAGACATTCTCATTCAATTCCAAGTTTGGCTAATTGATTAAAAATAGTACTAAAATAAGATAGATCATAGGCACAAGGGATTCTAACATTTAATTGTAACACATCATAAATAAACAAGAAAATTAATTATGCAGAGTGTAACAAACTTGCATTATATGAATAGGATGTACCTAATGGTAATCTCAAAATGTAATTTTAAGTAGGAGTGGTCATTGTATTTGAAAAGTTCTAGATTTCAGAAAATGTTGGTCTCAATAATTTGGTGTAATAGTAAAGTAGTATTTAATCATTACTCACATGTGCAGATGTCTCTGGAAACAATAGAAAATACTAAACCACACCCCCAGGTCCATTGTGCATGGTTTGGGCAGCTGAATTCAGTCAACCACATGCTCTTTCTGTCTTAGGGCTTTTGATTTGGTCATGCTCTAACAGAAATTAAACATTTGAGAAAGGGACAGAGTTCTGGGAAATTTTTATGAAAAGCGCAAGAGGATGGTGATAGTGGCTGATTAACAGTTTATGATCTCTCAGGGTGAGACTGCCCTGAAACCCTTATTTTAGTCCGAGATTTACAAAAAGGGAATTGTTTAGTAGGAGCAGTAGTTCCTGTATTTGACATTGGTATGAGGGTTATTTGGATCATCTTAGTCTGAGTCTAGAATGTAACTGGAAAACTGGTGAAGATGCATAAAAATGGTTAAACGATAAAATATACATTTGGAATGAATGGGTGCTGCTCTTTATCTAAAGGCATTGCTTTAGATGTTTATGTATTTTTGTGAGACAAGCAATTTGTTGAGATTTGAACAAAGATTGCCACTATTTTTTTTCTTTGTTTTATTTTTTTTTAAAGAATATAATCAAATTTCAACTTTGTAATATTGTTGTTCTGTAAATATTACTTTCAAGTGACAAGCACAAATCACACATTTTACTTCAAAAAACAAGTCTGCTATTCTTCAGGTACATGAGCATAAAAATACTGGAAGAAATGGCAGCAGTAGAAAAGCCATATCCATGTAATTAATTGGAGCCAATAATGATGAATTATCACAAATCAACTTTCCAGCTATGCCATTCAATAACCTGTGGTATTTATTTACTGTCTTATTAATGAAGTATGAGAAGAGCAGCCTAACAAAAAAAAAATAATTCACTAAAATTGAGCCAATCAATCCAGAAAAATGACTAAATGGTTCTTGTTGTAAAACTTTCCTAATTAAAATAAAAGCTCCAGGATAACTGTTGTGTTGTTGAATGTAACCAATTGGTGGCAGTGGTCCCAGCTCAGATGCGAATGCAGCCTACAGAAACTAATTGACTAAGTTGTTTTAGTCTTGCCAGACTCTAAATCCTGTCATGTTTGTCTAGGAGATGAGAAAAAGCTTTTCTGTTTTGTGCAAACTAAGGCAGATTACACACTGTTAGTGAGACAATGATGTAGGATTTCGGCTTCATGGTGGTGTAGAACATTGCCACTTGAATGAGCATCAGACTGGCTTGGTTTTCACTGCAAATAATCCATGAAGGTTGAATTCCATTACTGTTTAAGATTCCCAATTGCTGTAATGTTTAACTTAATTAAATGAATAACGGCAAAATGTGTCTGACTTAAAAATGTCCTACTTAACCTTGTGCCAAAGCAAGCCCTGTGATATCCATCCTGCTCTTAAATATTTTTATGATGAATCATCCAGTTTATTTTTAGGTAAATATATATTCACAGTAGGGAAAACTTTCCCATGAATTATTCTGCAAAGAAAATCCAGCCCCACAGTTAGATGCTCAAAAATGGCCTGAAAATCTTGTTTATGCAAAGCAAAGGCACAAAGACTCTGCTTCACTGGCCTCTTGCTTAAGCTTTTTAGCTTCTGGAGGCCACAAGCCATGAACTGGCTCTTTGAATGGAAGGGTAATTTAATTTATTCTCAAGAAGTCAAAATGTAAATTAAAGACTAAACTCCATTCCATTATGGCAATAAATATAATATTCTCAGTGAGCCATGACCAATAGTAACATCTTGTACTGAAAAAAATGGATTGTGAAACACAGTAGGGATATTGCCTGTCTTTCCCTTGGGGGAAGGGGAGGATCTTATTGCCTGTGAATGATGACAGGAACTGTGTTCCATGTGATTTGTCATGAAAATCTAAGATTTACTGAATAGGGAAAAAAGGAGTACACTCAAGAGTCTGCAAAAGGATAATAAGACAAAGTAGCTCTAAGTCGGTTATTTTAAGCAAGCTGTTAAAAAGGACATCCTGCTCCAAACAAGGGCAAAGTATGGGGTAAATACTGTGAGGTCTAAGAACAGTGCCATTTAAATCATCATGAATGTATGCCACTTATGAAGGAACATTCTAAATAACTTCCCAGCTTCTTTTGTGGAATGAAATCTGAAAATGTTATCTCTATATTTCATTCAATGTGAATGTGGCAGTCTCTTGCCTTTGTGTTCCAAAGTCATTCCTAATCAAGTCTTCACTTAAAAAACCACAAACCAAACCTGCCTGAAGATACAAACATTAAAACACCTCTGTTAAACATCTGATACATCACTAGAGTTATCTTGTTAAGAAATTTGTTTCTTTCAAATGATTCAATCAGCTAAGCGGATATTTTGTACTACCACGGAAATGAAATCGTAAAGTGTAATTGTCAGGTTTAAAAAGTTTGATGTGCAATGCAATGTTTTTTTTCATCTTTCATTCGCTTCCTTATTTCTTCCTAATTAATTTCCTGATTGGAATTTGAGTGATAAACTTGATTTGTACTCAAGATAGGATTCTAACATAAAGAGCTGAGTCATAAAGGTGAAATAGATAATTGTTTAAAGTTTTACCAAGTTGGTTGTTTTCTTTTTATCTAATTATTCTGGAGAAATCTGGATAATTTATTTTGCTTTGTGTTTCTGGTGCCTCAAAGACTGAAAAATAATTGTTTGGGACTACAAACATTTCACACTAAGGACAGAAGCACCAATTGCTTTCAGGGTTGTAGTTAATGATAATGGAAAGGAAAAGTGTTTAAATTTGAATATTAAGTTGTGCTCCACATCCACAGTTCTTGGCTTTCTCTACTTTTTGGCTTAGTGGTTGCAATAAAATTTTAAAATGTGTCTACTTACCTTTAGGCAAAGAAATGTATGCTGGGTATCTAGTGCCTTTCTAGACGAGAGCATTAATTTATTTATCTCCAAGTTTCACTGTTGGTAATGATTATCTGCATTTAGATCTGCCTTTAAAGTGAGGCAGTTCCCATTTTCATTCAATATCCACTCCTTTAAGAGTTACTGAGGTCTCTCTTATCCAGTTATATATAAACCATACCAGTTAGATGAATTATAAGGCTTTTTTGTGATTTCAGTGACTGGTTTATTGAGATTGAGCTGAATTTTATTTTTGGGGATAGAGTCTTTATTCCCACCCCAGGATACCATTCACAGTTCCTTTATTTCTCCAATTTTCTAAGAAACACACAAAAAAAATGCTAACTACAAGTCTAGGGGAAGAAACAAATTCAAACCTTTTTTCATGGATTTGAGTATAGATTGACTGTTGATTCTCCAATATTCCCTTTTTATCTTTATTGAGCTTTATTCTTCCAGGCATTTGGAGCTGGTAAAGGAGAGGCTCCCAAGGATGCTGTTCCAGATCAGGGGGCAGAAAGAAGGAAGGGTAATCTTCCTGCCTGGTCCAACAGCCAACCTCACTCCTCAGCTACAGGAGACTGTACTCAGTGATGGTCACTCTGGCACTCACAGGTTACAAAATAATGGCATTAGAAAAAGGGAGGCAAATAACAAATACATGAGGTACTGTTTGCCAGTCCTATAAACAAAAATACTTTTTCTCAAGTTGTCTCACTGGAAAAAGAAAAGTATGAAAAAAGACTCTCTTGGCATCAGGAAGAGGGTAGCAATCCCAGCTCTCCCAAGAAGCTATTCAGGGACTGCTGGGCTGTACGTGATAATATTCAGCCCACAACAGAACCAAGTAAATGACAAGATAGATGTGGTTTTGTACTCTTGCAATTACAATTCTCTCAAATGTCAGAAAAAAATATTTCAGGCTGTGGGGAATGAAATTAATTTTTCAACTGTATAACAGGATTTTTCTTGATGTAGAATTGAACTATACCCCACAGTCATGCAATTTACTTGTCATAGGCACACACTACTTTCGTCCCTTAAGTCTATATTTCCTGGAATTGCTTTTGCAATGTATGCTTTACTGGAATTGTGTCATTCACTGAACCCTTACTTTTCCACATAATACTTAAAAAGAAAAGAACTACAAACAACAACAATGAAAACCCCAAATAACAACAACATATGCACACACAAAGGCACAAAATTCCCCACCAAAAAACCCCTCAACTCAAGTGAAGATGACAAGAAAATCAATTCTGAGAAGTAGAGATATTGTATCAGTCACTTGTTTGAAATAGTCAGGCTGTTTTGTGTACTTTAGGTGATTTTTTTTCTTTGTTTTCTTTGTGTTTTTTATAGGGAGGAAAATTAGATTGTTTTAACTGAGTGTTCACAGTGGAATCTTTTCAAGTGAAGAATGTAACTTTTCAAAAGCCACATTGGGCTGAAATGTAAATGTTGGTGATGTCCCAGCTTCCCCCACCTCTGCTGACCTAAATGTCTGTGGAGGGATTCTGCACAAACTTCTGTCAGTTCTTGGCTCTGAATGACGTTCAGCTTATAGACAAGTTCTGTAGCCCTCCCCTCCTCAAGGGCTGTGTCTGAAATACACAAATAAGTGTGCTAAGATCACTGGTATGCTCCATTGAAAAGAACTCTTTTTTTGAGAAAAGCTACTTAGAGGTTATAATAGCATTACTATGAAGTTTCATAACCCTAAATAAGGATTGGCATTTTTTTGACTGACTGGTCAACTCTGAAAGCACTTGGTAAATGTGCACTTACGTGACTTTTGTGTAAAGCTTTCTAAAGATAGCCTTCCTTAACCATGTTTTCTGCTGATAGTGTGGCCTTCCTGTGACCTTGTGCTTTTATAAGCAGTGCATTCAAACATTGCTACTTAATTAGTTAATGATACCTTGATCAAATTAGATAAATGGTTTGGAGCAATACTGTATTCAATTAATTTTCATTTTCAACTGATTACTATTGCTACTAATGCCTGTTATTTGAGATGTGGTTTTGTGTTGTGATATCTCATTCATTTCTATTTCAAATAGGAAAGCCAGATCTTTCCAGACCCAAGTGCATTTATTATCCTGAGTGAAATTACATTTAAGCTTGTTAATTGGGGGCACTGGATATGTATTTTTCACACGTGATGCTTATGTAGTCTGCACCCTGGTAGTCCTGGCAGGCGAGGTGTGTGTCAGCCTTGTGTCTGAGGGTGCATGTGTCCTGTGTCAGCTTCCCTGGACACCAAGAGCTGCTTCTAAAATGTAGCCCAAGGCCTGTGCTGCTCCTCCTGTGTCTGATGGGCTGCTGGGGAGCAGAGGCCGAGCTGGCTCAGACTCTGCCCAAGCTACTGGAGGCTGGGCAGGCAATCCCACACCAAACCCAGTGCAGCTCCAGGCCCTGTTGGACAGTTTTTGCCCTAGGTCTCTTCACTACAAAAGTTCACCATTTTAATGATGACTTGAAATGTTTTATTTTCAATTTAGCCATGCTATTCTGTGTGAAATTTTAAAATGCCGAATTGTGTCAGATGGGGAATCAAAACAACATCAATGAAGTACCAACCTGATAGAGACCTTACTGAGAATTTTCTTGCTTATAAATGCAAAAAAGGCAAACTTAAGCCACAAGCCATTTCTTCAATGTGATGTTTGATCCGATAAATGGTCTCAGGCTCTCATTAAAATAACCTTTTCTGCCAATAAAGGCTCTATTCAGATTGTTTTGTTATGATTGCTACCAGACAGTGACAAGAAGTGAGTGGGAGGAACTCATAAGAAAAGACCAATTTGTACCATCTGTTCCAGACACAGGAACTGAGGTGACACCATGAAGGTGAAAGCCAAACACTTGTGTCTGAAAGGGTGGTCAGTGGCTATTTTACATTCCTTTGAAAAACATTATTCTCTTTATACTAGTTGTGGAAACATGTCCTTTATATAGTCAAAACCCCCTATATCTGTACCAGATTTTGCGTTACCTGAATGACTGACACGGTGGTTTATCCCTGTATGTAATGAAACTTATGTGGAGAACTATTTAAAATGTTTTGATTAAATCAGTGAAGGAGCTTCAATTCCTGGTAATAGGTACTGTGCTTAAACAACAGTTTTTCTGCTGGTGTTCTGTGTTCTATCAGCATAAGATCTAGGAGAGCCAGAATGCTCGTAAGTGTCTGGAAGGTCCATTGGCAATCAGTGAGTTTTTTAGCTTACAAAATAGCATAGCAACCTGTAAACTTGTTAGCTTTTCTGATGCCAAAGACTTTTACAAATTCTGTAGATTTTCTCATCTACTCTGGTTAAAGCAGAGATCACGAGGTGTTTATTTGCTGCTATCTCCCAGGGAATTTGCAGTAGTCTTTGGAAATGCTGTCACAAATCATACTTCAAATACAACTCTGTTCTCAGTTCTTGAGGTGGTCTGTGGTCATTTTAGAGCACTTTCATTATAACTGTGTAATGTATTTGTTAGTAAAGTATTACAGAATAGAATCATAGAATGGCTTGGATGGGAAAGGACCTTAATGATCATCAAGTTCCAAAGCCTTAAAGCATGTTAGTATCTTCTAACCTCTGCAGGAAAGATCAGGTTGCACTTAAAAGTTAGCCAACTCTAATAATTGTAATGCAGTTTTGATTGTGAAAATGTTTTGACATCATATATGGTATTAAAATATACAAATAATATAATTACAGGGCTGGATTTCAAGTTTGGGAAGTCAATTCAAGCATCTGGTCCTTGCTGAAGGTAGTATGACATATTTGGATGTTGGGTCCATTATTTTATTTCTCTTCATAGGAAATTTTATTAAAATGGCAGAACTTATTCCAGTAGATAAAGTGCGATTTCCGTGGAAGAAAAAGACTTTTTAAATGCACAGAATCATAGAATTGTTAGGATTGGAAGGGACCTCTGGAGATCACCCAGTCCGATATCTCTGCCAAGACAGGGTTACCCAGAGCAGGTTATACAGGATCCTGTCCAGGTGGGTGTGGAATGACTCTGGAGAGGGAGATTCCACAACCTCCCTGGGCAGCCTGTAAATTCCTGTTTAAGGAATTAATTTCTGCTTGTTGAACAGGTGATAGTGCTGTGATTATACAAGCTGGTCTGTTAGTTGTTATTTCTCCCTCTGTAGGTTAATCCTGAATTTAATTACGGTTTTCATTCCAGAGGCATTTTTTTGTTGTCACGAATCTAGGTGTATTTTTTTTTATTGGTATTTTTTGCAACTCAATCCTGTAGATGTTTTATACATAGGTAGCTCTAAAAATGAATCAGCTAGTGAGACCTTTGTAGTTTTGGAGATTGATGAAATGGTTGGGAGACCTTGAAGGAAATCAGTGTTAGCTCCTGCTGCAGCTCTCTGTAGGCTTTTTGTGGGAACTCAGTCCTTGGAAACACAGATGTTAATCGGAGTTGGTGGCAATAAGGTATCTTCAGAAGCTGTGAGTAAAGACAAATATCCTCATACAGACCATAGAAAGGGGTTTAGGAAACCTTGGGTAGAGAAGCAATAAGTCAGCAGTTTTGGCTTTTTCTCACTGTAGCTATTGTTATTGTGAAGTTTAGTTAAGTTTTACTTAAGTGCCAAGTAAAACTATAATTGTAGTACTATTAACTGAAAAGGACAAAGATCCTAATAGTAGTGGTCTGGGTTTTTTTTTTTTTTTTTTTTTTTGCTGTTGCCTGGGAATGTTTTACCTTACTGGATGAAGTATTTAAATGACTTGATGGGAAGCAAATAGAATAATTACAGTTATTTTTGTTGCTCTTGTTATGTAGGGTTTGAGACTAAAATCTATGGCTTGAATAGTAATAATTCTTGAAAGTAAAGGAGCCTACAGACTCTTGTTTATCTTTTATCTTCCCAAAATCTTAATTGCTTTTTTTGACTCTTTATATATGCTGCCTGCTCTACAGCACCCAACCATGCCAGCTATAGTCTGTTTTTATTATAATGCATGCTGCATTACTCCAATTAAAATAAACATTTGCATTTCAAATTGTAATTTTTTTTATTTCCTTCTTTGGCAATGAAAAATATCCTTGTCAGAAATGCAAAGCATTCTCTTCACCATCTCATTAAATGAGCAAAGTAGGTCACTCAGCCATTCTTGTATCAAGCTAATGCAGAAGCTAAACAGTCAATGCATTTTAAAGCTATGATTCTCAACACCTGTTCCTACATGGCATGACCTTATACCAGACCTGTCTCTTCAAGGTTTTGAAAAAATCTGACATATTATAGCTGTAACATATCAGGAAGCATGGGATGAGCTGAGGAGAATGAATTCCTTCATAGGCCAGGAACAAACTGAAGTGGGAACTGAGGTGATGTGTTTGTGGGTCATCATGGAGGGTTTAAAAAAAAAAAAATCAAAACACAAAGAAACATATGTTTTGTAGGTGCTTCCTTTTTCATCAGCCCTTAAGATTATAGTGCTGCTTTTGCTCTTGGTCAGAGAGAAACGCTCCCCATACCACCTCCCTCCCCCCCCAAATAGTAATGCATTAACAACAAAAACTGTCATAAAAATAATCATTCTGATTCTCTGGAGAAACATTTGCATCTAGATGAGCCTTCCTGCCATGGACAAAAAAAGAATTCTTAGCAATTAAATAAAAGCTTATGTTATTGATGCATCCAATTTTCTTTTAATTGCAAGAATTTCACAATGTAAAGTTGCTTTATCTTTGATGTTGGAGATTTCCATTATGATATCAACTCCTGAAAGATATGAATACTAAAAGATACCTAGAATAACAATGCCCAGTTAATTGCACAGCCAATTCTGTAAATTATTATGCAAAATAATTGCATAATACTTTGCATAATAATTGACCTGAAGAAACATTTCTTTTGAATGTATATGCCTTGGAATTACGGCCACATACTTACTTTTAATGATCCTATAGTGGGGTTTGAGGCAATCAATCCTTCTGTACATTTGATATGAGCTGAGCTGGTTAATTTGACTTTTGTTATGGTATGTTCTTCCTTTGATGGAAATATATGGGAATAATTTCTGATCACAGATTATTTTAATAATATGTCACTGGTATTTTTGTTAATATCTGTCTGTAGTTCAGTGAAGTGATAGCCACTTTATTTTCTCGAAGTTGTATGACATTTTTAATATTTCAGCTGAAAAAATTTGGTAAAATGGCAAATTAATCATACATCTATCTGTAATCTTATTCACAGAAGCAGCCTGCAGCATTGCAATGTGACCTTTTAGAGCACAATTACTGGTACGTTTTGCAGGAGTAATTTTTTTTCCAGAATTCTGATCTTGTTCTAAGCGGACAGATACAACCTAGATGGGAAAGAGTGAGGAAAAACTTGGATTATTTTAGATTATTCATCTGCTTATATTTAGATGTTAACTGGGGAAAAGAAGGGGAGAAAGAGAGACACGCACACACTTGTAAAAAAGCGAATGTACCACCAAATATGTCTCCTTACAATTCTGCAAAGAGTAGGGAGGATAAAATTTCTAAATCATCTATAATCAAAGTTAGTGATATTGATATAATATAGGTGTCCCTGTTTGCATTTATTTACGGAGAGACCTTGAATATAAATTTTGTTCAATCTTTGAAATAGCCTGGTTTTATAGAATGCCTAATGAAGTATGTATAGAGATGATATAAATTTTTGTAGATTAGCTATATCTAAAGCCTGACAGCGCTCCACTGCTTGATGTGGTGAAGAGCTTAAAGCAGTCATGGAGGGTGGGGATTTTCTACAGCTGTAAGCATGCTTTTGTTCCAAGGTGTCTCTACTGTGTCATACACATACAACTTCATGGAAGGAACCTAAAATATTTTTCTCTATCCCAAGACCTTTTCTACATAAAAGAAGAATAGCTACTCTAAGTGATATCTTCACTTTTTAAAAAAAACTGAAACACCATCATAACTAAGGAAACCTACCAAAAAAAACCAATTATGCAATCCAATCTACTGAGTTTCAATTACTTCCTCTTCCCAACTCCATAGCTATCTAAAAATTGATTTTTTTTCACCTTTCTATCTCCAAAATAAATTGCTAGAGAAGGATAAATTTTGCCAGTCAGTTACAAAAACAGATTATGTTCCACTCCAGTTTTCCAAATAGGAGTGCTTGAGATACAGGCATTACTCATTATTATTTTTTTCACTAGTAGTGCAACTTTGTGTATCACAATAGCTTTCAAGAATCCAAAATAGCTATTTGAAGAAATATAAGGAGTTTATTGTTTCAAGCAGTCCAATATGCTAGCAATTCAGAACACTGGGTCTTACTGAACGTGACTTTAAAACTCCAAACAGACCAGACTGTCTCTTCAGACTGTTATAGAGTCTCCAATTTAATAAATATTTAACAAGACCTAATTCTGGTTGGCCTTATAAAAGTTTAGATAATTTGATTTTAGAGTGGTTACTGTAATGAAAACCAGAGTATATGAAATAAAACTCAGGGCTACAGACTTGAGCTGTATATAGAAACTATCAGGTGCACAGCTATTCTCAGTCTGGTTTATGCTGGATAAAATCTTGTGAGACGAGTAGAGATTTTCCCCCTCTCTAAAAATGTCTGTGAGAGGCTCCTCTCATACAGGGATTACAACTTCTAAGGTAGTTTTAGTCATCCTCTTCCATGCTGTGCTCTCATTGCTGTTAAAAATATCTTCATCAATTTGTTAAATAATAAATGTGCGTAGTGATACAGGTGTAGCTCATTCAAAGAACTTCAGCACTCTCCCTCTGCATGTAGCTGGGATACACAGATATGTTGAGGCAGGATTTGGGGCATCAGTCAAGGCTCATTTGATGGCTGAAGGAGAAGCTCAAGAATGTACACTATGATTTTGCCCAGAATGGATGTTGGATAATAATAAAACCAGTAGGATGTAATCTTTAGTCTCATTATGAAAAGAGGAGAAAATTAAATTAGCTATTAAAACAGCATACAGGAGGTAATATCCAGAAATCTAGGTTATATGCTCAGCACATGTGCTTCAAGAGTTTCAAATGACTTCAAGAGAAATTTCAAGATGGACCACATGATGCAGTATTTAAAAAGATACTGTAGGGTCCCATTCCAGCAGCCTTAATAAATATTTCTACTGCTATTGTTTACCCTGTTTAATAACTCTGAGACCCAGTTGTCCTCATCTGAAATTTAATTTGTACTGTTTAGCCTCTACCAATGGAATATTTGCACTGGGAGACCTCTAGAGAGATCTATTTCCGGCCCATACCATCTTAGGACATGAATTGTTTGCCTGACCAACATGGTTGTAATCAAACCTGTACAGATTAAAAAAAGCATTTTCCCCTATACAAGTCTCCAGGCAGGCACTTTTTTCCCCTGTTGCATTGTTGTAAAAGTTCTGTACGTCCTGAGAATACATGGTATTGTTTGCCTTGGTGAATAGGCCTTCATCTCCAGCTGATTTTGCTCAGCTTTTGCTGCTCAGCATTTTGCAGATTATAGCAGAGTGCTAACTTCCCAACAGCTACATTCTTATTGCAGCAGTCTGCTTTGGAGCTGTTTGGATGGTTGCAAGGCACAATGGAAAATGCTGTGGTGTGGTGCTGGTCCAACCACCTGCACTGCATTTCAGCAGGCTACACTCGATGTTCAGATCTACCTTAAACTTTTGTGCTCAGCATTTTGCATGCTACGTGTTGACTGAGCTTCAATGTAGTTGTTCTGAGAATTATTTTCCTAATGTGATTTATTACTTGACTTTCTGTGAGAAAATTGAAGTGCTTTGTGGCATTGGACTAGTCTGTATTTATCATTTAGCAGGTCTGCATGAATGCATACTTGGTGTTGGACATGTGCCTGAATTAGAATGGAGCTACCCATGCTAAGATCAAGAGCTATATGAAGGTTTATCAAATTGCTTGCCTGGTAATTTACTGCAGATGGAATTTCAAAACTTACAGTCTTGAATATAAATAGGTTATAATAAATTTGAGAAGTTTGTTTTCTGAAATGAAATTTCCCATTAAAAAAAAAAGTAATTTCCACAGTCAGTTGAACTAGGCAAGTTATTAGTGGCCAGATCTTTGTGAAGAAAGCAGAAGGGACAGTCTTTCCAGATTTTTTTTAATCCTTTTTGAAGACTATTCATCTGCAGTGGCTAATTTCATCTGTAAGATTTCTTTTTAATTGGAGGTTAAGAAGTTCTTATGACAGTGATTATTCAGGGAGCAACCTCTGACTTGATGCTCAGCCTGGCAAATGAACATACTTTTTTTTTGCCTAGTCTCTTGGTTTCTAAGAGGTGTAATTTTCCCAGTTTAGCTTTCTGGTGCAGCTGTAACACTAAGGGGGGGCTGACAGCATTTAAGGTATCTGCTCCCCCTGTATGCAAGGGCAGGCAGAAGAGGAGAATTGTGGACTAGCTGGAAGTGTAGTGAGGCAACCTAAAAGGCCAGCTTGCAAGCTGGTGTGGCTGAGGCATCTATTCTGCTCCTCTGCCCAGCTTTTGGGGGAGCCCCTCTTAGCTGAAGGCTTGAGGGAGCAGTTGCAAACAGCACCAGCGTGCTGGGGCGGCTCCAGGCAGGGCTGTCCGTGCCAGGCTCTGCCACGGCCCCAGCTCAGCTCCTCAGCAGCCATCTGCACGCTGGCACCAGCCCTGCCTGCGCCGGGCACGCCGTCCTGATGCTCTTCTACTGCTTGGCTTCACCGGGAGAGACATTTATGGACACTGTGAGGGGAGTTTGTTGGCCAAGGGAATAACTTGGAGACATCCTAGAGAGCTGTGTTAGATGTAAGTGCAGAGGGATGCACCAGGGATAAGACAATGAACAGAATATGGAAGTTTCATGCTAGTATGAAAATGGAATTTAGTGTCAGCTATGTCAGAGAGACTTAGTGCTTTCTTTTAAAAAAAGAATTTCAACTAAAGAAATATAAATTACACTGAAGAGGGGAGTCATAGCTTGTAGAAGAGTTTAATAAAAACAAAAATGTGTTCTGACATTTTAAAAATTAGGAAAAAAATGGTTCCTTATTTTCTTTCCCTTTGGGATCAAGCAATATGTAGTTTGCTTAACAACAAAATTTTGCAATTTGCCATGTAGCTTTTAACTTTTTTTTATTTAGCTATTCTAAGAAAATCAATTTAGCTGAGTAACAGTTATAGGATCTCCAGCTATTATCACCTAATCATTAATTTCTCCTGGTCTCTGTTTAATACAGCTGCTGCAGAATGTTTAATAAATCATTAAAATAGCTTGGATTTAACTGTGGAATAAATTATTTAAAACCATAATTGCAACATATTTCCCCACTCCCAACCCCCAAAACCCTTTTCACTTATTAAAGCGTAAGTGAATTAAAGCACAATGAAATCATAAATATGAGAATCTACAGCTTTTTTTAAAAAAAAATCTGTAGAGAATTAATACAGACAACTGAATTCCTAAATATCATCTGCTCATGATCCACACCTGCAGATACCACACAGTTGTATTTCATGAAGTGCTTAGTACCTCCAGTGCTCACACTCTGATTGTCTGGTTTGGAATGAAGGTATTGCTCTCTTTGTTTTTGTCACTGCATTTTTATTTCTTTAATTCCTACCCAAAGCATCAGAAAGACCAGCAGCATGAGCAGATTTATTTGTTACTTGGCTGGTGCTTTGCAGCTGTGATTCCAGCCCTGGTCACCAAGGTCAGGGCACAAAATGAGCGTGTGGGTGCTGAGCCATCTCTGCGCCCTCAGCCCCATGAAGGAGGAGGACCAGTAATACACAGGTGCCCTGTACCTCTCGGTAGGTTTAGTGAGAGCTGCTCATAAATACAATTTTATTTTGGTAAGGTGTTGGGATTTTTGTTGCTCTTTTTACTAAAGTGGGTATCTGGTTTGCTTTCTGAACTTCAGATTCTGACGGCATGGCAGCACTAACAGAGGAGAAGATAAAACTTTCAGCTGGTATAAAGTGAAACTGAACTATTTTCTGCTTCATTTTTGTGGACTTGACAGATGCAGAGCCTGGAATGTTTGTTTACAGGAGATTAATAATTAAAAAAATTAAGATCCAGTTGAATAACACCATTAGGCTAAACAGATTCCTCTTTCGGATTAAAGGTTAACGTGAAAGATAATGTAAACAAGTAATTTGACTGTCTAGTAAAATGTTTAACTTTTTCCAGCTTGTTTTGTATAATTTTTAAATATATATCTCTAGTCACTGAGTGGCAAATACAAAAGATGGTTATCAGTACAGTTCTTAGCTACTTTTATGAATACATCATCTCTTTTTTTAGTGAAAGTCACTTTTTTAGTAGCTGAGAATGAAGGGAAATATTCTCTTGCCTTCCAAGAATTCTTTTGTAGTCAATTTAAAGGAATAATTAGCTGTCCCTGAAAGCTGACATTCTTTTTTCCAATTTCCAGGAAAAGAAATAATGTAGTCAACAATACTTAGAAAAAATTCCCAGTTATTTATAGCAAGAAGGAGCTATTAGTTTTCTTGTTCAGAAGGGTCTTTTGGTCTTGCTGTCTAATAAAGGGACTCTTGAAACCATGTGTTGAGGTAAATAACGTCACATAATGCGTACTGATGCTGAAGAGCAAAAAATTAACAGTGCAGAAACCTTTGAGATTTGGGAAGAAATCTATATATTTGCATCTATGTCCTTTGCACAACTGGCTGGTGAATTCCTAGTGCGGAGGTCAAAAGGGAGCGAAGTGATTGTTACGTTATTCCAGAAACAGGCATTCGACCCATGCTTTACAGAGAGCAAACAAAGTGTTTCCTTTGTCAGAGATTTTCAAAAAGGGAGACTAACACTACCTTGTGCAGTGAGTTTAACACAGGCCCACAGATGTCTGTGTGTGACACGTTTATTTGTGTCCTGATTTCCTTTTCCCAACCTATTCTAGACAGAAAGCTGTGTTAGATATATTTCTATTGCTCCAATCTATACCTACTTGCAGGCCATATTTTCAGCACAGTGAATTTGAATATTAATGGCAACAAGATGTGTGGGGAGGCCATCAAGGGGCCTTGTGAGGAGCATCAGGGAACAGTTAAAGGGTCATTTGCAAGTGCTGTGTGCTCCCAGCCCTGCCTACCAGGAATCCAGGGTTCTGGTCCAGTCACTCTTCTCAGAGGCTCTAGGTTTGATCTTCAATATTGATTGGGAATTAATGTATTGTTGTGAGATGGATGGGAAAATCTAATGATAGGAAACAATACCAGAATAGTGGGAGAGGAAACCTAAGGGATTATGGAGAACAGCTGTATGTGAAGTTATGTTGGTTAGGAATCATAAATAACTGCAATAAGGAAGAAGTGCATGAAGTCCTTGACTTCCTGTTATCTACATTATTCTCTTCTATTTGAAAGTTGCTACAAGCCAACTTGATTTCATCAAGTGCATCCACCTAAATCAATATTAACCCTTTGTAATTTTGTTTGAAGGATTAATTATGAAGCTGTGTGACCTGGCTGCATAACTTTAAGTGCCTGTCTCTATTTTAGGAGACTTCTTTTATTGTATTGAAGAATTTGGCTCATGTACCTTAGCAGGTGACACTGGCTTCACATTAAATAGAACTTGAAAAGCTACAATACAGAAAATTAGGTGATTGGAAGGAAATACATCTAGTATCAAATGCTGCTGTAGAGGAAGCCATGCCCAAATGCTTATTGCTTTCCTTAACCAAGAAATGATCTGTTTATTTCCATAAATAGACATATTTCTATTAAAGTAAATTACAGTGAACCTCTAATTAGTATCAGATGAGGGTCTGCCTGTATATTAGTTATAGATATATTAATTAAGTGATCTCAAGCTGTTCAGTGGTAGAGCTGAACCATGGCATGAAAGAACAACTCAAAGTATATGAAGGAAAATCCATCTGTGCCAGAACCTTTGCATGAAACAGTAAGCAAATTAAAGGTGAATATTTGCAGTTGGCCAGTTAGTAATTGTGGCTGTAGTGGAAAGCAGCCAAAATAGACACTGAGTTTAGGTCAGCAATACCTCATAGCTGTGAGAGACAAAAGTGAAAAAAAAATAAATAAATAAAATGCATCATCACTTGACACAACCAAAGGCACTCATCCAATGCAATGTGCTATTGTAAAGGTACTCAAATACAAAACTTAGTTGTTCCAGAGCATCCCAGCACTTTCCCAGGGGGAGAACAGGAAGAGAACATATCTACAGCTTCCACCCCTGTGCTTTACTTTTCAAATACTGGGTAGAACAGAGGAAAGGGCAAACCACAACTGATATTTTTCTGCTTCCTTGCACAGAGGCTAGAAAACAGTGTTTGTAGGCATTTTTAGCCATTATTAATCCATGCAATTGTAATCCTCATAATTTTCTCCCTTCAAAGTGTGGAAGACATTGAAATAATGGCCTAAGGAGGTTTCAAAATTGGGACTTGGCATTTAAAGCCTAGTCAGCTTGCATGGCATTGTGTAGTAATTGCTAGTTAATGTAATAGCAAAACCATTACGGTGACAAAATCTTAGAGTGTATTTCTCTTTTGATGTGTAAATTAAGACTGTCAGAAAGCAGTCCCAATATTAAATAGGTCCCCTCATCCATTCAAGTTTGAAAACACTTTGCTTAATCATTGGCAGAATATATATACTCTTTTGCTTGTGTCTGCCATGTTCACTAAAATTATTTTTTATACATTCCAAAAGACAAAGATTTATTCGGGCTGTGAAATGTCTGAGAGGTTATCTGCTGGACAAAGGAACACTGATTTTAAACTCACATTCTGGTAGCATTTTTTTGTAGCAAACTACACATAATTCAAGCTTCTTAAGCCTGAGTATTTTGGTACAGTATTTATTTTCAAATGACAGTGCAAGATTAAAGAAATTCAGAAAAGAGAATGTGTTTCCAGGGGATGATAGTCTTTGAAATAAGATACTAGCCTATTTGTATTATGGGAGCATCAAAAAACCAAACAATACCATTTTTTTCCCATTCTGTAAGTCTTAATTGTTTTTATTATGGCATAAACTTTAAAATATAGTTCTCTAACCTATTTTTAGCAAACATATAAAATAGTAAATCAAACTTTCTCGTATTGCTTTCTCACTTTAGCAGAATTCTTCATGTGTGTATTTCTTCTACCAAAGATCTCAAATGGCTTTGTGTATTACCAGGAAAGGTAATTTTACATTTCTTCATGGAAGAGTGAAATATTAATGACTGTATTGCTCTTCTCCCTCACGTGCTTGGTTGAACATCTTTGTGCTTTTATCTCCTCCACTTCCTGTTCTGTTCCTGATGAACTTTTGAAGTAATGATCGTGGCCCAGTAGCAAGTGGATCTGGTATAGGTGGTTTGAATTTGGGTATCTCACATTCAAATGCGGGTGAGTTGGGTATCTCATCTTTAGAGTGTAGTGAGGACCTTGGACTGCCTGTGGTACTCTGACCCATTCCAGGGCTGCTCTTGTCAAATTTCTTGGTTGTTTTTTTCCTCCTCTAGTCAAATAGAATTTGAAAAGTGATTCTGGAGAGGTTTCCATGGTCTTATGTGGTCTCCTAAACTGTTTTTGTGAAACGGTAGTTTGATGGGATTCACTTGTGCTGAAATAAAGGATCACTGCTAGGGAAGGGAGTGAATGAACCCAACCAAACCACTACACAGCAGTACATTTACCAAAGGCAGCAAGCTTGCAGTGTTAATAGTTGAATTCCATGGAGGAAATGAGCTTCCATGGAGGAATTAAGTAGCTGATATGTGATAGGTCAAGCAATGACTTCATCTGGGATTAGCAAAGACAGGAATTGCTGCTCATCCTTCTCCCACAGCACATCTGTGCTTTGCCCCTCTGCTGAAGGCTGTGCCAAGGCTCTGTGGCACTGACCCAGAAATCTGTCTCATTCCTGGTGTGGTGAACATCTTGCCTGGCAGATATTGGACAAAGGGCCTTATAATGACTCAGTAGGGCTGCTCTGAGGGCTGCATGCTGTCTCACAGTATGTGATCTTCCTTCATCTTTAAGTCTGGTATAAAATATTCTTTTCCCCCTAATTCTTTCACTGCACTGGGATGAACTGTTGTTTCTCTGTCCTGTATTAAGGATGAATAGGTAGTTTTTCATCATCGTGTTGCTTAATTTTGAGGAATATTCCTAGTGACTCTTTGATCAATGTAGTCAAGGTAATCACTGTGAGGCAATTAAAAAAAAAGCCCACTTTGAAGTTGCTGACAGAAAAAGGAGTTCTTCCTCAGAGATTGCTTTCTGTCCAGTAGAGGAGCTTAAAATTCGTATAATAATTATTATGCTAATATAATGGTATTTAGACAGCCATTTCCCCTCCTACTTGCAAATGGACTTTGAACCTGGAAAAAGACCTTCCAATAAATTATCATGATTTAGAAGGATTTAGGAAATATTTAAAGGGCTGTTTGTTACAGCTTGTGGTAATGGCACCCTAAATGTGTGAAGTCTCCTTTCAACAACTTGCCCTACAGACCTGTAATCAATCTACTTTACTGACTATATCTTCATTATTCCCATAGCTGTGCTTTACATCTCAGGGCCACATGGATTCTCACCAATCCTTACTGCTCAGTTCTTCATTCTGAGAACAAACCCCGTGTTTCTGTTCAGAGTCCAGTAGGATAACAGCATCCCTCTGACTGTGGGCCTGCTTGGCTCTTGACTCAAAGCTTTCTGCAAAGTCTGCCAGTGGCTCTGCAGATAAAATTTTTCAAATCAAAACAGAGAAGGAAAAAAAAAGCCCCAAATTTCAGACCCTCCCAACTTAGTAACCTAGTATTATCAGGAAGATGAAGATGGGAGAGACTAAAGACATTTGATAATGTGTGTAAAGTGCTGTTTCAGAGCTGCACCTCCAGTTTTGCCTCCCTATGCCCATACTTCTGTGTTTAACCTGTTTCATAGTACCTAAAAGCTGTGGCACTATTTTGTTTCTAGATCCTATTCTGCCCTCTCTGTTATTTGAACCAATCTTTACAGTCATTCTTTGTCAGAGTACCTTACTGCAGTTTCCTGTGTTCAGCATCACATTTTCTATGACAATCTGATATAAACTGTTAAATTAATAAATCGTTGGGAAAGGCTGTCATTTTAATGATGTATTAATGTTACACGTCATAAAGGTAAAATGCAAGGTAAAAAATGTATTATTCTGGATATGATGCCTTCTATAGAATAGAATTGCTGGAGGATAGATGTATAAATTTTTTTTAAAGAGAAGATTTTTTAAAAAAACAAACTACCTAAAAAACCCAAAAAACCCCCAAAACTGAAAAAACATACCACACATCTGCCCACAACCAAAGTAACCAAATTAGACAACTCTCTGACTTGTTCAGTGTCACTAGGCTGGGTTTGCTTCCTCAATTGTACAGTTTGTGTTGAATGTAGCGTTGCTATATTTGAGTGTTGTAGATAAAGCAGTAGTAATTTTATTATTACAGTACATTTCCATACACAATAGCTTTTTTTTCTGTTAGATTTTAGCCAGATTCACTAGAATAAGTCTGTAGGGTATAGATAGAGAAACAGCTTGATGTGGGTCTGCCTACAAATTCAAGTTTTATTTTATCATGGGAGAGAGGCTTCTTCAAGTCAATTTTCCCTTGCAGCCAACATCTTCCTTATCCAAATCCAGAAGAAACAAAGTGGTTTTTGAAGGGTTTCCTTTCCAGTGTGTTTTCTGCCACAGGTCTCTGCAGTCTCTGTATCTCATTTGTTCACACCAAAGCTCACTTGTGAGATATGGGAGACAATCCAGACAATCCCAGAGGTCTGCAGAGCTGATTCTGGCTATGGTGGATGAAGTCTCAGGAATCTGCTGTCTCAGACTTTTTGTTGTCCTTGAATAGGTCATGCCCATGTCTTGTGATTCTGCTGCCTGCAATGGAGAGGAGCAGATCTTCGTGCCAAACACCCTGGAGCAGCATGGGGCTGGTGGCTGGTGCTCTCTGGGGGATGCCATTGGTGCAAAGGCTTTCCTTCAGCTCTGCACTGCTGCAGGTTTTATTTCGTGTCAGTTAAAGACAAGCAAGGTTTGGATTTCTTACAGTACTGGGCTTTGTGGGCCAGGTGCTGCTCCTCTCCCACTGTGACTTTGGGTGTTTTCTGAAGTGTGGGAGACAAGGATATTTGGAAGGGTGTGTCAGTGTTTGGTGACAACTGGAGAATGCTCTTTTCCTTTCTTGAAAGTGTTTTGGAATCTTGGGGAGCAGGAGTTGGCTTTTCTTTGTTGTGTTTTTCCCTGTATATTTATGATTAAAAATATCAGTCTTCTTTTTTCATGGATGAAACATACCTATTTCAGGAGGACTGAAACCCAGGAGGACTGTATGATAATCTTGGATATTTTTTGTGTGTTCTGACAAGTGTTGTAGCAATTTGGTTTCCATGTGGCCTATAGAGGATTGTGTGCCTTGCTGTTTGGATTTTTCCATTGACATTGTTCCAGCATAGGACTGCACAATATATTGTTCTAGCAAAATATTTTGTAAAGATAAAGTTTGTCTGAAGCTTAAACATAAAATAATAAATATATTGTGATTTGACTTAATATTTTGGCTCTTCCCCTGTAGCCAACAGTTACTGTGATGTGTTGTGCTCATAACACCCCAGGTCACTCGACCTGTATGTGATTCTAAGCTCCGTCTCCTGCCGTGTTTCTGGCAGCTGCTCTTGTGCTTTTAGTCTCGTTTATCCCTTGCACAGTAAAAGCATGTGTGAGCTCACTGTGGCTGCCTGCAAATCGGTGCTGTAATCTGGATAATTACATCCTGTAACTGGGAATAGCACAGAGTCCTTCGTCTGCTCAGACCCCAGAAAGTGGAGATGAGCTGTCCCTAACCACAACCCAGCTGCTGGGATAGGGAGGGACAGGGCATGATGGCTGCTAAATTATGTTTATAATAACACAAATAAATGCAAATAAATGCACCAATGTGCAGTTTACAAAGAAGGCGTGAGGGAAGACGATCTCATTCTAATGGGATAATTTAAATGTACCAATGTTTTGTAAAGCAAAGAATCATAGTAGTATTCAGCAATGAAGCAAAAACTTAGATACAATTAAAATATTTAGAAATTTATAACTATTAAAGAACTATTTTTACTGGTGTTTGCAATGGTTCCCCTTCCCTTTCGTTTTAGAAAGACAGACCCATAGTTTGTTACTCATAAAGGAAAAAAAAAAAAAGAAAAAGGAAGCAAGAATATCTAATTGTGCTTATTATAAGAAATAGTCAGAAACTGATTAGTGTGGGAGGAATTAATTATTGAATCTACCCATGCTCTCTGTTTTTTCAAATTTTTGCTATTCAATTATACATCAGTAAATGTTATCATGCAATCATTGGCAAGGTAGTAATTAGTATTTATGAATTGCTGCTTTTTAAGTCTGACCTTTTGATAAATTCCATTTGTGGGGGTGGTTTTAGGTATACAGTGATCTTGAGGAACTGTGTATTTTTTTTGTTTTGTTTTTCCTCAGTTCTGATTTTTTGATACACTGTTGAAGTAGCAGTGACTTACAATCCCCTTTTAT